>CAMPDV010000409.1:0-296978 GCA_946699065.1 Loxodes magnus | reverse complement strand
CATGGCATATCTTATGTAATTATTGCATTTCACTTTTAAAATAATCAAGATAAAATGGCTGAAAAATCAGATATTTTTCCTCTCTAAGTTTGATTTTTGTCTTTAAGTATTATATCTCATAATATACCTCTTTCTTTCAGATTTGTATAGTATGATCTTCAAATTTCATCCTTTATCCTAGCTTTAGATCTCCTGCTATTCTATAAGTCACTTTTTAATAATTATCCTATTTTCTTGTGGTCGCTACTTTTCTCTAAAATAGACTATTAATTGTTATAAGACCGAGTTATTGCAAAATCTCCTAGCTTTAGTTTACTTTAGCTATGAACTGTAGTAGAATAGAAATAATATAGACTAGCTTTTAATAGAATAGACATACTAAAATAATAAAATGAGGGATGCTTACTTGCTGCATGAGAAAGCAATGGTAGAGAGTAAAAGTAATTAGTATAATTCCTAAATATTAAAAGAGAATAGTAGCTCTCTTGATTTTCTCAGTTTCTACTTTAATGTCTCGAATATTAGTCTCGCTTTTGATTACTCTTTAGAATAGTTTGCTTCCAAATAAATTTGAAATTATGATAACTAAAATTATAGTAAATTAGGGTTAAAGATAGAAGCAATATCTATCTTATTGGATGCTTCATTTTAATTTAGAAAGATAAATAGTAAGAAATACTTTAGCAGTGTAATAAGAAAAGGTTACTATATCTTAATAATTTTAATATTTGTATCTATCTAAACAGAGATTAGTTTAGGCATCTTCAAACTTATATCTTTTAATATCTATTCAAATTTAGATTTAAATACTTCTAGATTACTAATATTTTATTAATACCAACATTATTAGATTATTCTCACCTAAATATCTATTATATCTAGTTTGATTCATCTCATTATTTAAGATAAGCTTCTAACTTCTTTACTATGATTTATTTAATTTAAAATTAACTTTTTTATTTATTTTTATTAAGATCAAATTACCCATTATAACTCAAATCAGGATATAACTCTCTCTATACTCGCTTACCTTTGAGATTTAATCGAAGTAATGAAAAGTGGTGCAAGATAGACGGACTTATCTAACCTCTCTTGTATAGTTCAGGTTCATTTTTGATAACTGAGTCAATGTTTCAACATTTCTTAAAGCGCTAATTTTAGCTCTTTTAGAGTGAATGCTTTACTTGTATTTCGATAAAATTTTTCAGTTGTTGCTACATTAAGCTACATTTCGGGAAAGTGATTACATCTTATGAGAGGCTACTGAGACAGTTCTTCTCCTTCCTTCTCTTATCCTTACTTTATACTTAATTTCCTCTCTTCTAATCTGCTTTTAATATCCTTTATAGTTCTATCTTTCATTTTTCCTTCTAGGAAATAAGAAACTGAGAGTTCTAATATTTAGATGTAAGTTAGTTTAGATATTATGCTAGGTAAGAATACCGGGGGCATTAAAAGTGTTTAGATGTGAATATACAGATGGATGGATATAGTTTAACATCATAGTTATTGATGGTTAAGAATCTGTTAACCAAAATAAGAAGATAAGTTAATATAGCTATTGGACGCAAAAAGTATTAACTTTAGAAAAAAGAAAAATTATTTTACGTTCTGAACCATAAAATAGAAGATAAAAAGCTTTCGGAGAAAGATCTTGAATTGAATTGAATGAAAGATATTTTTTTTATTTATTTCAGTACTCAATTTAATAGCTACTAGCTTACTTTTTAAATTACTAATAAGCAAGACATTCTCTTTACGAGCTTCTCTCTATATGATTAATATAAAGTATATTTCTCGCTTCTTTAATACTCTTCTAACTTCCATTCTTCTATGATTGAAGTTTTAATATGCTTTGCAAATTTTTTAGTTATCATTTTTATCTTATGAGTAATGATTGGTCTTAACTTGATGTTCTTAACATCTTGCTAATAACAGCAGATGCAAGATCTTCCTTTCATTTTACTTTAATTACTGTTTGCTCTATTTTAACAAAAACTCTAAACTAAATTATATCTCCTTCTTTCTTTTATTTTCTACTAAGTATTATTTGGAAAGCAAACTGTTTTTAGTTAGCATCTACATCTTAGATTATTAGCTTTGAGGATTTTTCTCTAAGCATTTAAATCTTAAATTTACTTTATTAGCTAGATAGCTAGGTTTTTACTTCTTTCTTTTTAGTTTTTTATATCTAGATATTCTACAGATATCTTCCATGCTAGCTCTCTAAGATAGCGTCTCTCATTTTGTTTCCTTTCTAAACTTCCTTTAATTATTTTTCCGTAAATAGATAGATTTTCATTTAATTGAGCACTTTAAACTGCTGCTTAGTTGCTATTTATTAGTTAGAGCATTACCATTTATGGTTCCAGTGTTTTCTATATGAGATTTGAATATTATAAAATTATTTTTGGATTTATTTCCTTCTATTTAAGATTTTAAAGCTGTCTTACTTGTCTTTTATCACCTAACTTAGATAAAAAATTACTTAACTCTGCATACAGTTCAAAAAATCACTTTTCTATCCTTTTACTACTATCTTAGTATATTTCCAGTTGCTATTCTGTTAATAATTCAACAACCAAGTCAAAGTATTTTTTATCCCTTTTAGAAACCCCTAAACTAGCTTCCCAGTTAGATTTACTCTTCTTTTAATTATTCCTTTGGACTTCTTTTTGAATAATTTGTAATAGCACATATCGAAAGGTCTTTCTTTTCCTTATTATTTCTTAATTTTTTTTAATTCAGAAGAAAAAAATTAGAGTATAAAAGGGTTAAAAAGATAAGAATATATAATAAAAGCAATTGTATAGCAGATCTTAATTAGATCTCTCTATTTGTAAGAAATGAAATTTCGGAATGTCTGAGAATAAATTAAATAATTAACTTACAACTAAAAAATACGAATTTAATAGTTAATCTAGATTCCAATTAAACAATTTTAGAGTAAAATACTTAAACAAATATTTCTTCCTATAAAAGATATTTAAACATTAATCTTTTATATTATAATTAACCTTAATTCATCAATAAATACTAGTACTTTTTTCTTTAAATGACTTAAGGATATTTATATAGTTAATACATACAAATTTTTATTAAACTTAGGAAATAAGGAATAGAATGTAACTAGTTTTGAATTGTTTAGACTTAGCATCTAGTTAAATTACTTATAGCTCATACTTATGAAACTATTATTTTTAGATTAATAGCTTTATTTTAATTATTTTCTAGTTAAAGCATTTAGAATGAATCATCCTTTTTAATTTGATGAAGTGTAAAAGCTAAAAGATTTGCTATTTTAAAAAGGCAAAAATTAAATTATTTGTAAGGAGTATACTTGCAAGAATAGAATAATGATAACTAGTAAAGTTTTTAATCTGGCATCTTGTAAAAAAATCTAAAAAAATCATTTCCTATTATTTAAAATAGAATGCGAAAAAGTAACTAAACTGTATCTTTAAGAGCAATAACAAGCATTTTATTTATTAATTAATATAAATTAAAGAAAATATTTTGATTAATTAATATTATTAAAAAGTGTCTGGTGTGTCTAACCGATCACCACTTAATAAAGGTTTTTTAGTTTAAATCTAGTTTTTTACGAGCCCTAGCACTCGCGAGTCTTGTATTCAAAATTCTCTTTCTCCTTCCGGTATTAATTCAAATTAATTCTTCTGGTTCTTTTTATTCAGAAGGGTTCTTAATTCTATAAACTAACTCTTTTTCGTTGTACCAAATCTAATTTTTCTTTTTTTGTATTTATCATTATAATTATCTCTTCCAAGATTTCTCCTTGAGTTTTCTAAAGCCGTTAAATTCTTCCAAAGATGTTAATTACTTTTACAGTAGCAGCAAAATTTCTAGATCTTGAGTTTTGTTTTAATTATTTTTTCTTGGTGAAAATTCTTCTCAATCTCCATCTTATCAGAATTTACTTACTCTAATGGGATCTTCTAACTAAAGAAAATATTTTTCTTTTAATTTTAGCTTTTTTAATTTTATACGTTTTTAGCCTTCCTTTTTCATTATTTAGCTTTAGAACTATTTTTTATTTCCTTGGTAATAATTGTAATTAAGTTCAAAAACAAATAAAAAAAATGCAAATTTTTAGAAAAATCCAGAGAAATTTTTAAATGAAAATTAAATATAAAAAATTTAAAAAAGTTTGAATTAGCATATTTAAGTTAACCTTCTAAAATTTATCATAATTCAAAATCTACTTCATCCTATTCTTGATGTTTATAGTTATAGACAAAATTCATATGCATCTTTCTATACTTCTACTTTAAACTTTATGCTAGCTATTCCTATATAAGATTACAATCTTCTAGAAATAACTCTTTTAAGGTGTTGTATATTGAAAAGTCTTTACCTTATTCATCTTAATCAAGAAAAGCTTCTATTGTAATTTTTTAGTTTCTTTGAAGACTTAAAAATGTTAGTCGTTACTCAGTTTTAATTATCTCAATCACATCTGTATTCTCTAAATTGCAGTTATCAAGACTTAGTCTACTTAACTTCTAGATTTGAGTAATTTCTTGTATTCAACTTTCACCAGTAACTAAGCAATCAGATAAATGAAAGCTATATAGAAATAGACAATTTTCCCTAATAGTTACTAAAGTTTGCTTTTTAATTTATTAAATTTTAAGTCATATATGAGTACATTTCCTACAATTTTAGAATATTACTTATAGTTCTTCATCTAAATCTTTATCTGAGAATATTGTTAGCTCTTTTAAATTTAACCCTTTGATTCCTATTATTTTATAGGCTTCCTTTTATAATTGATCCAAATTTTGTAAGTTTATTGTTTTCAGTTTAGGTGAATTTTATAGCAGCTACTCTAAGTTAATAGAACTAAAATTCTTGCAATTAGATAACTTAATTTTTTCAAGATTCGGAAAATAGTTTGAAAAATAGCTAAAAAAGACTTAAGAGGATAATTAAGCTTCTTAAAAGTCTAAAATTTATATTTTTTAAGTGTTTGCTTTATCTAGCATTAAATCTGGTAAATGTTAAAACTTAGCGAGTTAAATTTAAGTTAAGTTAGGACATAAATGGATATATTAATGATTTTAACTATTATTATCTATATTAATTTTCTCAATCTAATTTCCTTTTAATTGTAGATATTATGAAATATTATTTTAGACTAGATTCTTGCTGTAGATTTTCAATTCTTTTAATTTCAAATTTAAGCAATAGTCTAATAAAAACTAGCCTGTGATATTTTTTGAGTAGTATATTTCAATACTCTCTAGACTTGTTAAATTTTCTAGAAAGGCTAAATTTTAATCTTCCAGTTCTATAAATAAAAGATGTAGGACTTTTAAGTTTTTTCATAGAGAAATATCAGGCAGTTAAACACTTTTTATAGGTCATTTTCATATCTCTAATATTTCTAATATGTTTTAATTTTTAGCTTTACTAGTTTACTCTTTAGAATTGGCTAAATCGCTTATCTTATTTCTTATCTATTAGCATAAATTACTAGATAAACATCTTGCGTAAATTTTTAAATGTTTAACATATGAATGAGTAATTTATCTAAAAATTCATTATAGTTTGTTTCTATTATATTCTAAGTTTCTATTATTATATCTTTTTATAAATAAGGTTGAATTACTGAACTTAAATTAATAGAAATATTTATTTGATTTTTGTAGATTGCAAATATCTCTATTTTAAAGAAAGTTTACTATTAAGTCTAAAATATTTCTATTTTTTCCATATCCTATTAGACTTTTCATTCCATATTTTTTCATCTTATTCATTTAGTTTAATATTTGTTACGATAGTTGTTCCTATTTACTTTTTATCTAAAGGCTATATATTTTATTCTGTAAACTGCATTTGCTGGCATTCCTGACAAATTACTTGCTCTTGGAATTATTTTCTTTAAAACTCAACTGACTTGTTCTCCATATAAGATAGCTCATTCTCTACTTCTTATTTGGATGTTTAAAGTTTGCTACATTTACAACAGAGTAAGTTTTGAGTCGATTAAGTCTTCTCCATTTATAATAAACTAAAAGGTAGTGAAAATAAATAAAGATTATGAAACAAATAAATTAAGTTGCTATTATTTCCCTTTATCCTCATATCATAATTTATTTCTCTTATAAATATTCAGTTACTTATTACATACCTTTTACATTCTATTCTTTGTATTCTTTTTACTCTATTTCTTTAAATCCATATATTCTTATTTAATTTTATTTCTTCATAAAGTTATTTTAAATATAACAATTTTATTAGCTAAGGGTGAAGGAGCATGAATAAAAAGACTAAGTATTTAATCATATACAAAATCTAACAATAAAATAGTTTTATTTTATCCTTTCTTTCCCAATAATTTCAAAAAATATTAAGATTTAAAATATGATTATTTATAATTTATATATACCTAAAATTATTATTATTTATAAATAAATAAATTTTATTATGGAGCGCGTACCACTCTTGTTGGTGCGCAGCTCTTTTAAAAATGTTTCATATTGATAAGAATGTTTGTTACTGATAAAATTATCAGCCATTGATAAACTTTGTTCAATACTGGTAAAATTATTCAGTACTGATAAAAATGTTCAATACTGATATAATTTCAGAATACTCGCAATCTTTAATACTTGTTGGAGGTTCAAGGACATGGCAGGGTTGCGTCTCATTACATCACCAAAGCAGAGGACGACATTTGTCAATTATGGATACTTAAATTTCCACCTCTGATGAAGCTCGCAAAAATAATTTCCTTTTATTTCCAGAATTAAAAATTAAAATAAGCCAGTGCCTAAGGTTGAATTAGCAGATATCTCGAAGCCAAGCCAAAGCAGAGGAAGACATAAAGTCGATTATGGGTACTGAGCTTCTCCAACCTCTGATGAAGATGTCCCTTGTTGTTAAACTTCGAAAAAATATAAAAAATATAATAAATTAAATTAAATTAAATTGTGAGGCAGTGAAATCAATTCATTACTAAAAGAAGTTTTAAAGCTAGAATTTTCTTACTTGAGTCTAGACGTAATTCCCTTGAAGCATGTTCATCTTGTCTTTTATCTCACACCTTATTTAGTTTTTGCACCTACTCAAACTTTTTTCAGGTTCGCGATTCGATTTTTTTCTATTTACTTCAACATATTCATTGCATCAAAATTAATTTTTCTTTACCTTAGTGATAGTAGAAATTGTCATTTTCAAGATTTCATCTTATCTTTCTGGAAAGATGAACATTGTTTTCATAGGTGTTTTGAACTCTTGCATCATCAACAATTTAAACATCCTTGGTACTTGTTGCATTTTCAAATGAATGGTCTTTTATTTCATTCATATCGGAATTTAAATAATACTTCAGTGGAATTCGATTATTTAGGATGTTTTTCGGGCTTTGTAATTCAATTTCAATCTGCAAACTTTTAATCCTGAATTTTCTGTACTTAGGAGTTTGTATAACTGATTTACAGTAGTTAGTTAATAAAAAATGCGTAAAGTTATCTCTATTAGTATTAACAGTGAGGTAATAGGTTACATGTAACTCACGTTTGATTTTTTTAATCCAGATCTCATTCCCTTTTTAGATTTCTAACCTCGTTTTGGAAATAAAACATTTTCAAAATGAGCTACGAAATGCAAATCTGCAAAGCAGATTAAATTAAAAAAGCTCCTGATGTAGAGAAGAATTAAGTTGATTATCAGATATTTCTTATGAAATAGGAGTTCAATATAAGTTGTTTTCAGGAATTGATAATGTTTCTCGTATATTTTATTTCAAGATAACTAATGTTGCTGATAAAAGGAAAGATGATATAAAACGGTGAGACTATGGGACGTCAAGACAGGTACCTGTAAGACCATGAGTGGTCACACTAGTTATGTATATGCTGTGGCTATATCCAGTGATTCAGAGTTCATCGTATCGGGAAGTAGAGATTAGACGGTAAGACTATGGCACGTCAAGACAGGTACCTGTAAGACCATGAGTGGTCACACTAGTTATGTATCTTCTGTGGCTATATCCAGTGATTCAGAGTTCATCGTATCGGGAAGTAGAGATTAGACGGTGAGACTATGGGACGTCAAGACAGGTACCTGTAAGACCATGAGTGGTCACACTAATTATGTATCTTCTGTGGCTATATCCAGTGATTCAGAGTTCATCGTATCGGGAAGTGCAGATTAGATGGTGAGACTATGGGACGTCAAGACAGGTACCTGTAAGACCATGAGTGGTCACACTAGTTATGTATCTTCTGTGGCTATATCCAGTGATTCAGAGTTCATCGTATCGGGAAGTAGAGATAAGACGGTAAGACTATGGGACGTCAAGACAGGTACCTGTAAGACCATGAGTGGTCACACTAGTTATGTATCTTCTGTGGCTATATCCAGTGATTCAGAGTTCATCGTATCGGGAAGTAGAGATTAGACGGTGAGACTATGGGACGTCAAGACAGGTACCTGTAAGACCATGAGTGGTCACACTAGTTATGTATCTTCTGTGGCTATATCCAGTGATTCAGAGTTCATCGTATCGGGAAGTAGAGATAAGACGGTAAGACTATGGGACGTCAAGACAGGTACCTGTAAGACCATGAGTGGTCACACTAGTTATGTATCTTCTGTGGCTATATCCAGTGATTCAGAGTTCATCGTATCGGGAAGTAGAGATAAGACGGTAAGACTATGGGACGTCAAGACAGGTACCTGTAAGACCATGAGTGGTCACACTAGTTATGTATCTTCTGTGGCTATATCCAGTGATTCAGAGTTCATCGTATCGGGAAGTAGAGATTAGACGGTGAGACTATGGGACGTCAAGACAGGTACCTGTAAGACCATGAGTGGTCACACTAATTATGTATCTTCTGTGGCTATATCCAGTGATTCAGAGTTCATCGTATCGGGAAGTAGAGATTAGACGGTGAGACTATGGGACGTCAAGACAGGTACCTGTAAGACCATGAGTGGTCACACTAGTTATGTATCTTCTGTGGCTATATCCAGTGATTCAGAGTTCATCGTATCGGGAAGTAGAGATAAGACGGTAAGACTATGGGACGTCCAAGACAGGTACCTGTAAGACCATGAGTGGTCACACTAGTTATGTATCTTCTGTGGCTATATCCCAGTGATTCAGAGTTCATCGTATCGGGAAGTAGAGATTAGACGGTGAGACTATGGGACGTCAAGACAGGTACCTGTAAGACCATGAGTGGTCACACTAATTATGTATCTTCTGTGGCTATATCCAGTGATTCAGAGTTCATCGTATCGGGAAGTAGAGATAAGACGGTAAGACTATGGGACGTCAAGACAGGTACCTGTAAGACCATGAGTGGTCACACTAGTTATGTATCTTCTGTGGCTATATCCAGTGATTCAGAGTTCATCGTATCGGGAAGTAGAGATAAGACGGTAAGACTATGGGACGTCAAGACAGGTACCTGTAAGACCATGAGTGGTCACACTAGTTATGTATCTTCTGTGGCTATATCCAGTGATTCAGAGTTCATCGTATCGGGAAGTAGAGATTAGACGGTGAGACTATGGGACGTCAAGACAGGTACCTGTAAGACCATGAGTGGTCACACTAATTATGTATCTTCTGTGGCTATATCCAGTGATTCAGAGTTCATCGTATCGGGAAGTAGAGATTAGACGGTGAGACTATGGGACGTCAAGACAGGTACCTGTAAGACCATGAGTGGTCACACTAGTTATGTATCTTCTGTGGCTATATCCAGTGATTCAGAGTTCATCGTATCGGGAAGTAGAGATAGACGGTGAGACTATGGGACGTCAAGACAGGTACCTGTAAGACCATGAGTGGTCACACTAGTTATGTATCTTCTGTGGCTATATCCAGTGATTCAGAGTTCATCGTATCGGGAAGTAGAGATAAGACGGTAAGACTATGGGACGTCAAGACAGGTACCTGTAAGACCATGAGTGGTCACACTAGTTATGTATCTTCTGTGGCTATATCCAGTGATTCAGAGTTCATCGTATCGGGAAGTAGAGATAAGACGGTAAGACTATGGGACGTCAAGACAGGTACCTGTAAGACCATGAGTGGTCACACTAGTTATGTATCTTCTGTGGCTATATCCAGTGATTCAGAGTTCATCGTATCGGGAAGTAGAGATAAGACGGTAAGACTATGGGACGTCAAGACAGGTACCTGTAAGACCATGAGTGGTCACACTAGTTATGTATCTTCTGTGGCTATATCCAGTGATTCAGAGTTCATCGTATCGGGAAGTAGAGATTAGACGGTGAGACTATGGGACGTCAAGACAGGTACCTGTAAGACCATGAGTGGTCACACTAATTATGTATCTTCTGTGGCTATATCCAGTGATTCAGAGTTCATCGTATCGGGAAGTGCAGATTAGATGGTGAGACTATGGGACGTCAAGACAGGTACCTGTAAGACCATGAGTGGTCACACTAATTATGTATCTTCTGTGGCTATATCCAGTGATTCAGAGTTCATCGTATCGGGAAGTGCAGATTAGACGGTGAGACTATGGGACGTCAAGACAGGTACCCGTAAGACCATGAGTGGTCACACTAGTTATGTATCTTCTGTGGCTATATCCAGTGATTCAGAGTTCATCGTATCGGGAAGTAGAGATAATACGGTGAGACTATGGGACGTCAAGACAGGTACCTGTAAGACCATGAGTGGTCACACTAATTATGTATCTTCTGTGGCTATATCCAGTGATTCAGAGTTCATCTTATCGGGAAGTAGAGATTAGACGGTGAGACTATGGGACGTCAAGACAGGTACCTGTAAGACCATGAGTGGTCACACTAGTTATGTATCTTCTGTGGCTATATCCAGTGATTCAGAGTTCATCGTATCGGGAAGTAGAGATTAGACGGTGAGACTATGGGACGTCAAGACAGGTACCTGTAAGACCATGAGTGGTCACACTAGTTATGTATCTTCTGTGGCTATATCCAGTGATTCAGAGTTCATCGTATCGGGAAGTGCAGATTAGACGGTGAGACTATGGGACGTCAAGACAGGTACCTGTAAGACCATGAGTGGTCACACTAGTTATGTATCTTCTGTGGCTATATCCAGTGATTCAGAGTTCATCGTATCGGGAAGTGAAGATTATACGGTGAGACTATGGGACGTCAAGACAGGTATCTGTAAGACCATGAGTGGTCACACTAGTTATGTATCTTCTGTGGCTATATCCAGTGATTCAGAGTTCATCGTATCGGGAAGTGCAGATTATACGGTGAGACTATGGGACGTCAAGACAGGTACCTGTAAGACCATGAGTGGTCACACTAATTATGTATCTTCTGTGGCTATATCCAGTGATTCAGAGTTCATCGTATCGGGAAGTGCAGATTAGATGGTGAGACTATGGGACGTCAAGACAGGTACCTGTAAGACCATGAGTGGTCACACTAGTTATGTATCTTCTGTGGCTATATCCAGTGATTCAGAGTTCATCGTATCGGGAAGTAGAGATTAGACGTTGAGACTATGGCACGTCAAGACAGGTACCTGTAAGACCATGAGTGGTCACACTAGTTATGTATCTTCTGTGGCTATATCCAGTGATTCAGAGTTCATCGTATCGGGAAGTAGAGATAATACGGTGAGACTATGGGACGTCAAGACAGGTACCTGTAAGACCATGAGTGGTCACACTAGTTATGTATCTTCTGTGGCTATATCCAGTGATTCAGAGTTCATCGTATCGGGAAGTAGAGATAAGACGGTAAGACTATGGGACGTCAAGACAGGTACCTGTAAGACCATGAGTGGTCACACTAGTTATGTATCTTCTGTGGCTATATCCAGTGATTCAGAGTTCATCGTATCGGGAAGTAGAGATTAGACGGTGAGACTATGGGACGTCAAGACAGGTACCTGTAAGACCATGAGTGGTCACACTAGTTATGTATCTTCTGTGGCTATATCCAGTGATTCAGAGTTCATCGTATCGGGAAGTAGAGATAAGACGGTGAGACTATGGGACGTCAAGAAGGGTACCTGTAAGACCATGAGTGGTCACACTAGTTATGTATCTTCTGTGGCTATATCCAGTGATTCAGAGTTCATCGTATCGGGAAGTGAAGATTATACGGTGAGACTATGGGACGTCAAGACAGGTATCTGTAAGACCATGAGTGGTCACACTAGTTATGTATCTTCTGTGGCTATATCCAGTGATTCAGAGTTCATCGTATCGGGAAGTTATGATAAGACGGTGAGACTATGGGACGTCAAGACAGGTACCTGTAAGACCATGAGTGGTCACACTAGTTATGTATCTTCTGTGGCTATATCCAGTGATTCAGAGTTCATCGTATCGGGAAGTTATGATAAGTCGGTGAGACTATGGGACGTCAAGACAGGTACCTGTAAGACCATGAGTGGTCACACTAATTATGTATCTTCTGTGGCTATATCCAGTGATTCAGAGTTCATCGTATCGGGAAGTGCAGATAAGACGGTAAGACTATGGGACGTCAAGACAGGTACCTGTAAGACCATGAGTGGTCACACTAGTTATGTATCTTCTGTGGCTATATCCAGTGATTCAGAGTTCATCGTATCGGGAAGTAGAGATTAGACGGTGAGACTATGGGACGTCAAGACAGGTACCTGTAAGACCATGAGTGGTCACACTAGTTATGTATCTTCTGTGGCTATATCCAGTGATTCAGAGTTCATCGTATCGGGAAGTAGAGATAAGACGGTAAGACTATGGGACGTCAAGACAGGTACCTGTAAGACCATGAGTGGTCACACTAGTTATGTATCTTCTGTGGCTATATCCAGTGATTCAGAGTTCATCGTATCGGGAAGTAGAGATAAGACGGTAAGACTATGGGGACGTCAAGACAGGTACCTGTAAGACCATGAGTGGTCACACTAGTTATGTATCTTCTGTGGCTATATCCAGTGATTCAGAGTTCATCGTATCGGGAAGTAGAGATTAGACGGTGAGACTATGGGACGTCAAGACAGGTACCTGTAAGACCATGAGTGGTCACACTAATTATGTATCTTCTGTGGCTATATCCAGTGATTCAGAGTTCATCGTATCGGAAGTAGAGATTAGACGGTGAGACTATGGGACGTCAAGACAGGTATCTGTAAGACCATGAGTGGTCACACTAGTTATGTATCTTCTGTGGCTATATCCAGTGATTCAGAGTTCATCGTATCGGGAAGTAGAGATAAGACGGTAAGACTATGGGACGTCAAGACAGGTACCTGTAAGACCATGAGTGGTCACACTAGTTATGTATCTTCTGTGGCTATATCCAGTGATTCAGAGTTCATCGTATCGGGAAGTAGAGATAAGACGGTAAGACTATGGGACGTCAAGACAGGTACCTGTAAGACCATGAGTGGTCACACTAGTTATGTATCTTCTGTGGCTATATCCAGTGATTCAGAGTTCATCGTATCGGGAAGTAGAGATAAGACGGTAAGACTATGGGACGTCAAGACAGGTACCTGTAAGACCATGAGTGGTCACACTAGTTATGTATCTTCTGTGGCTATATCCAGTGATTCAGAGTTCATCGTATCGGGAAGTTATGATAAGACGGTGAGACTATGGGACGTCAAGACAGGTACCTGTAAGACCATGAGTGGTCACACTAGTTATGTATCTTCTGTGGCTATATCCAGTGATTCAGAGTTCATCGTATCGGGAAGTAGAGATTAGACGGTGAGACTATGGGACGTCAAGACAGGTACCTGTAAGACCATGAGTGGTCACACTAATTATGTATCTTCTGTGGCTATATCCAGTGATTCAGAGTTCATCGTATCGGGAAGTGCAGATTAGATGGTGAGACTATGGGACGTCAAGACAGGTACCTGTAAGACCATGAGTGGTCACACTAATTATGTATCTTCTGTGGCTATATCCAGTGATTCAGAGTTCATCGTATCGGGAAGTGCAGATTAGATGGTGAGACTATGGGACGTCAAGACAGGTACCTGTAAGACCATGAGTGGTCACACTAATTATGTATCTTCTGTGGCTATATCCAGTGATTCAGAGTTCATCGTATCGGGAAGTGCAGATTAGATGGTGAGACTATGGGACGTCAAGACAGGTACCTGTAAGACCATGAGTGGTCACACTAATTATGTATCTTCTGTGGCTATATCCAGTGATTCAGAGTTCATCGTATCGGGAAGTAGAGATAAGACGGTGAGACTATGGGACGTCAAGACAGGTACCTGTAAGACCATGAGTGGTCACACTAGTTATGTATCTTCTGTGGCTATATCCAGTGATTCAGAGTTCATCGTATCGGGAAGTAGAGATTAGACGGTGAGACTATGGGACGTCAAGACAGGTACCTGTAAGACCATGAGTGGTCACACTAATTATGTATCTTCTGTGGCTATATCCAGTGATTCAGAGTTCATCGTATCGGGAAGTAGAGATAATACGGTGAGACTATGGGACGTCAAGACAGGTACCTGTAAGACCATGAGTGGTCACACTAGTTATGTATCTTCTGTGGCTATATCCAGTGATTCAGAGTTCATCGTATCGGGAAGTGCAGATTAGATGGTGAGACTATGGGACGTCAAGACAGGTACCTGTAAGACCATGAGTGGTCACACTAGTTATGTATCTTCTGTGGCTATATCCAGTGATTCAGAGTTCATCGTATCGGGAAGTGCAGATTAGATGGTGAGACTATGGGACGTCAAGAAGGGTACCTGTAAGACCATGAGTGGTCACACTAGTTATGTATGATCTGTGGCTATATCCAGTGATTCAGAGTTCATCTTATCGGGAAGTAGAGATTAGACGGTGAGACTATGGGACGTCAAGACAGGTACCTGTAAGACCATGAGTGGTCACACTAATTATGTATCTTCTGTGGCTATATCAAGTGATTCAGAGTTCATCTTATCGGGAAGTAGAGATTAGACGGTGAGACTATGGGACGTCAAGACAGGTACCTGTAAGACCATGAGTGGTCACACTAGTTATGTATATGCTGTGGCTATATCCAGTGATTCAGAGTTCATCGTATCGGGAAGTTATGATAAGTCGGTGAGACTATGGGACGTCAAGACAGGTACCTGTAAGACCATGAGTGGTCACACTAGTTATGTATCTACTGTGGCTATATCCAGTGATTCAGAGTTCATCGTATCGGGAAGTTATGATAAGACGGTGAGACTATGGGACGTCAAGACAGGTACCTGTAAGACCATGAGTGGTCACACTAGTTATGTATCTTCTGTGGCTATATCCAGTGATTCAGAGTTCATCGTATCGGGAAGTAGAGATTAGACGGTGAGACTATGGGACGTCAAGACAGGTACCTGTAAGACCATGAGTGGTCACACTAGTTATGTATATGCTGTGGCTATATCCAGTGATTCAGAGTTCATCGTATCGGGAAGTTATGATAAGTCGGTGAGACTATGGGACGTCAAGACAGGTACCTGTAAGACCATGAGTGGTCACACTAGTTATGTATCTTCTGTGGCTATATCCAGTGATTCAGAGTTCATCGTATCGGGAAGTTATGATTATACGGTGAGACTATGGGACGTCAAGACAGGTACCTGTAAGACCATGAGTGGTCACACTAGTTATGTATCTTCTGTGGCTATATCCAGTGATTCAGAGTTCATCGTATCGGGAAGTTATGATAAGTCGGTGAGACTATGGGACGTCAAGACAGGTACCTGTAAGACCATGAGTGGTCACACTAGTTATGTATCTTCTGTGGCTATATCCAGTGATTCAGAGTTCATCGTATCGGGAAGTTATGATAAGACGGTGAGACTATGGGACGTCAAGACAGGTACCTGTAAGACCATGAGTGGTCACACTAGTTATGTATCTTCTGTGGCTATATCCAGTGATTCAGAGTTCATCGTATCGGGAAGTAGAGATTAGACGGTAAGACTATGGGACGTCAAGACAGGTACCTGTAAGACCATGAGTGGTCACACTAGTTATGTATCTTCTGTGGCTATATCCAGTGATTCAGAGTTCATCGTATCGGGAAGTGCAGATTAGATGGTGAGACTATGGGACGTCAAGACAGGTACCTGTAAGACCATGAGTGGTCACACTAGTTATGTATCTTCTGTGGCTATATCCAGTGATTCAGAGTTCATCGTATCGGGAAGTTATGATTATACGGTGAGACTATGGGACGTCAAGACAGGTACCTGTAAGACCATGAGTGGTCACACTAGTTATGTATATGCTGTGGCTATATCCAGTGATTCAGAGTTCATCGTATCGGGAAGTTATGATAAGTCGGTGAGACTATGGGACGTCAAGACAGGTACCTGTAAGACCATGAGTGGTCACACTAGTTATGTATCTTCTGTGGCTATATCCAGTGATTCAGAGTTCATCGTATCGGGAAGTTATGATAAGTCGGTGAGACTATGGGACGTCAAGACAGGTACCTGTAAGACCATGAGTGGTCACACTAGTTATGTATCTTCTGTGGCTATATCCAGTGATTCAGAGTTCATCGTATCGGGAAGTAGAGATTAGACGGTGAGACTATGGGACGTCAAGACAGGTACCTGTAAGACCATGAGTGGTCACACTAGTTATGTATCTTCTGTGGCTATATCCAGTGATTCAGAGTTCATCGTATCGGGAAGTTATGATAAGTCGGTGAGACTATGGGACGTCAAGACAGGTACCTGTAAGACCATGAGTGGTCACACTAGTTATGTATCTTCTGTGGCTATATCCAGTGATTCAGAGTTCATCGTATCGGGAAGTAGAGATTATACGGTAAGACTATGGGACGTCAAGACAGGTACCTGTAAGACCATGAGTGGTCACACTAGTTATGTATCTTCTGTGGCTATATCCAGTGATTCAGAGTTCATCGTATCGGGAAGTGCAGATTAGACGGTGAGACTATGGGACGTCAAGACAGGTACCCGTAAGACCATGAGTGGTCACACTAGTTATGTATCTTCTGTGGCTATATCCAGTGATTCAGAGTTCATCGTATCGGGAAGTAGAGATAATACGGTGAGACTATGGGACGTCAAGACAGGTACCTGTAAGACCATGAGTGGTCACACTAGTTATGTATCTTCTGTGGCTATATCCAGTGATTCAGAGTTCATCGTATCGGGAAATGCAGATTAGACGGTGAGACTATGGGACGTCAAGACAGGTACCTGTAAGACCATGAGTGGTCACACTAGTTATGTATCTTCTGTGGCTATATCCAGTGATTCAGAGTTCATCGTATCGGGAAGTTATGATTATACGGTGAGACTATGGGACGTCAAGACAGGTACCTGTAAGACCATGAGTGGTCACACTAGTTATGTAATTTCCGTGGCTATATCCAGTGATTCAGAGTTCATCGTATCGGGAAGTAGAGATTAGACGGTAAGACTATGGGACGTCAAGACAGGTACCTGTAAGACCATGAGTGGTCACACTAATTATGTATCTTCTGTGGCTATATCCAGTGATTCAGAGTTCATCGTATCGGGAAGTGCAGATTAGATGGTGAGACTATGGGACGTCAAGAAGGGTACCTGTAAGACCATGAGTGGTCACACTAGTTATGTATGATCTGTGGCTATATCCAGTGATTCAGAGTTCATCTTATCGGGAAGTAGAGATTAGACGGTGAGACTATGGGACGTCAAGACAGGTACCTGTAAGACCATGAGTGGTCACACTAATTATGTATCTTCTGTGGCTATATCCAGTGATTCAGAGTTCATTGTATCGGGAAGTAGAGATTAGACGGTGAGACTATGGGACGTCAAGACAGGTACCTGTAAGACCATGAGTGGTCACACTAGTTATGTATATGCTGTGGCTATATCCAGTGATTCAGAGTTCATCGTATCGGGAAGTTATGATAAGACGGTGAGACTATGGGACGTCAAGACAGGTACCTGTAAGACCATGAGTGGTCACACTAGTTATGTATCTACTGTGGCTATATCCAGTGATTCAGAGTTCATCGTATCGGGAAGTTATGATAAGACGGTGAGACTATGGGACGTCAAGACAGGTACCTGTAAGACCATGAGTGGTCACACTAGTTATGTATATGCTGTGGCTATATCCAGTGATTCAGAGTTCATCGTATCGGGAAGTTATGATAAGACGGTGAGACTATGGGACGTCAAGACAGGTACCTGTAAGACCATGAGTGGTCACACTAGTTATGTATCTTCTGTGGCTATATCCAGTGATTCAGAGTTCATCGTATCGGGAAGTTATGATAAGACGGTGAGACTATGGGACGTCAAGACAGGTACCTGTAAGACCATGAGTGGTCACACTAGTTATGTATCTTCTGTGGCTATATCCAGTGATTCAGAGTTCATCGTATCGGGAAGTTATGATAAGTCGGTGAGACTATGGGACGTCAAGACAGGTACCTGTAAGACCATGAGTGGTCACACTAGTTATGTATCTACTGTGGCTATATCCAGTGATTCAGAGTTCATCGTATCGGGAAGTTATGATAAGACGGTGAGACTATGGGACGTCAAGACAGGTACCTGTAAGACCATGAGTGGTCACACTAGTTATGTATCTTCTGTGGCTATATCCAGTGATTCAGAGTTCATCGTATCGGGAAGTAGAGATTAGACGGTGAGACTATGGGACGTCAAGACAGGTACCTGTAAGACCATGAGTGGTCACACTAGTTATGTATATGCTGTGGCTATATCCAGTGATTCAGAGTTCATCGTATCGGGAAGTTATGATAAGTCGGTGAGACTATGGGACGTCAAGACAGGTACCTGTAAGACCATGAGTGGTCACACTAGTTATGTATCTTCTGTGGCTATATCCAGTGATTCAGAGTTCATCGTATCGGGAAGTTATGATTATACGGTGAGACTATGGGACGTCAAGACAGGTACCTGTAAGACCATGAGTGGTCACACTAGTTATGTATATGCTGTGGCTATATCCAGTGATTCAGAGTTCATCGTATCGGGAAGTTATGATAAGTCGGTGAGACTATGGGACGTCAAGACAGGTACCTGTAAGACCATGAGTGGTCACACTAGTTATGTATCTTCTGTGGCTATATCCAGTGATTCAGAGTTCATCGTATCGGGAAGTTATGATAAGACGGTGAGACTATGGGACGTCAAGACAGGTACCTGTAAGACCATGAGTGGTCACACTAGTTATGTATCTTCTGTGGCTATATCCAGTGATTCAGAGTTCATCGTATCGGGAAGTAGAGATTAGACGGTAAGACTATGGGACGTCAAGACAGGTACCTGTAAGACCATGAGTGGTAACACTAGTTATGTATATGCTGTGGCTATATCCAGTGATTCAGAGTTCATCGTATCGGGAAGTAGAGATTATACGGTGAGACTATGGGACGTCAAGACAGGTACCTGTAAGACCATGAGTGGTCACACTAGTTATGTATCTTCTGTGGCTATATCCAGTGATTCAGAGTTCATCGTATCGGGAAGTTATGATTATACGGTGAGACTATGGGACGTCAAGACAGGTACCTGTAAGACCATGAGTGGTCACACTAATTATGTATCTTCTGTGGCTATATCCAGTGATTCAGAGTTCATCGTATCGGGAAATGCAGATTAGACGGTGAGACTATGGGACGTCAAGACAGGTACCTGTAAGACCATGAGTGGTCACACTAGTTATGTATCTTCTGTGGCTATATCCAGTGATTCAGAGTTCATCGTATCGGGAAGTTATGATAAGTCGGTGAGACTATGGGACGTCAAGACAGGTACCTGTAAGACCATGAGTGGTCACACTAGTTATGTATCTTCTGTGGCTATATCCAGTGATTCAGAGTTCATCGTATCGGGAAGTAGAGATTAGACGGTAAGACTATGGGACGTCAAGACAGGTACCTGTAAGACCATGAGTGGTCACACTAGTTATGTATCTTCTGTGGCTATATCCAGTGATTCAGAGTTCATCGTATCGGGAAGTGCAGATTAGATGGTGAGACTATGGGACGTCAAGACAGGTACCTGTAAGACCATGAGTGGTCACACTAGTTATGTATCTTCTGTGGCTATATCCAGTGATTCAGAGTTCATCGTATCGGGAAGTAGAGATTATACGGTAAGACTATGGGACGTCAAGACAGGTACCTGTAAGACCATGAGTGGTCACACTAGTTATGTATCTTCTGTGGCTATATCCAGTGATTCAGAGTTCATCGTATCGGGAAGTGCAGATTAGACGGTGAGACTATGGGACGTCAAGACAGGTACCCGTAAGACCATGAGTGGTCACACTAGTTATGTATCTTCTGTGGCTATATCCAGTGATTCAGAGTTCATCGTATCGGGAAGTAGAGATAATACGGTGAGACTATGGGACGTCAAGACAGGTACCTGTAAGACCATGAGTGGTAACACTAGTTATGTATATGCTGTGGCTATATCCAGTGATTCAGAGTTCATCGTATCGGGAAGTAGAGATTATACGGTGAGACTATGGGACGTCAAGACAGGTACCTGTAAGACCATGAGTGGTCACACTAGTTATGTATCTTCTGTGGCTATATCCAGTGATTCAGAGTTCATCGTATCGGGAAGTTATGATTATACGGTGAGACTATGGGACGTCAAGACAGGTACCTGTAAGACCATGAGTGGTCACACTAGTTATGTATCTTCCGTGGCTATATCCAGTGATTCAGAGTTCATCGTATCGGGAAGTTATGATCATACGGTGAGACTATGGGACGTCAAGACAGGTACCTGTAAGACCATGAGTGGTCACACTAATTATGTATCTTCTGTGGCTATATCCAGTGATTCAGAGTTCATCGTATCGGGAAGTGCAGATTAGATGGTGAGACTATGGGACGTCAAGAAGGGTACCTGTAAGACCATGAGTGGTCACACTAGTTATGTATCTTCTGTGGCTATATCCAGTGATTCAGAGTTCATCGTATCGGGAAGTAGAGATTAGACGGTAAGACTATGGGACGTCAAGACAGGTACCTGTAAGACCATGAGTGGTCACACTAGTTATGTATCTTCTGTGGCTATATCCAGTGATTCAGAGTTCATCGTATCGGGAAGTGCAGATTAGACGGTGAGACTATGGGACGTCAAGAAGGGTACCTGTAAGACCATGAGTGGTCACACTAGTTATGTATGATCTGTGGCTATATCCAGTGATTCAGAGTTCATTGTATCGGGAAGTAGAGATAAGACGGTGAGACTATGGGACGTCAAGAAGGGTACCTGTAAGACCATGAGTGGTCACACTAGTTATGTATCTTCTGTGGCTATATCCAGTGATTCAGAGTTCATCGTATCGGGAAGTGCAGATTAGACGGTGAGACTATGGGACGTCAAGACAGGTACCTGTAAGACCATGAGTGGTCACACTAGTTATGTATCTTCTGTGGCTATATCCAGTGATTCAGAGTTCATCGTATCGGGAAGTAGAGATTAGACGGTAAGACTATGGGACGTCAAGACAGGTACCTGTAAGACCATGAGTGGTCACACTAGTCATGTATCTTCTGTGGCTATATCCAGTGATTCAGAGTTCATCGTATCGGGAAGTGCAGATTAGACGGTGAGACTATGGGACGTCAAGACAGGTACCTGTAAGACCATGAGTGGTCACACTAGTTATGTATCTTCTGTGGCTATATCCAGTGATTCAGAGTTCATCGTATCGGGAAGTGCAGATTAGACGGTGAGACTATGGGACGTCAAGACAGGTACCTGTAAGACCATGAGTGGTCACACTAGTTATGTATCTTCTGTGGCTATATCCAGTGATTCAGAGTTCATCGTATCGGGAAGTTATGATTATACGGTGAGACTATGGGACGTCAAGAAGGGTACCTGTAAGACCATGAGTGGTCACACTAGTTATGTATCTTCCGTGGCTATATCCAGTGATTCAGAGTTCATCGTATCGGGAAGTTATGATCATACGGTGAGACTATGGGACGTCAAGACAGGTACCTGTAAGACCATGAGTGGTCACACTAATTATGTATCTTCTGTGGCTATATCCAGTGATTCAGAGTTCATCGTATCGGGAAGTGCAGATTAGATGGTGAGACTATGGGACGTCAAGAAGGGTACCTGTAAGACCATGAGTGGTCACACTAGTTATGTATGATCTGTGGCTATATCCAGTGATTCAGAGTTCATCGTATCGGGAAGTAGAGATAATACGGTGAGACTATGGGACGTCAAGACAGGTACCTGTAAGACCATGAGTGGTCACACTAATTATGTATCTTCTGTGGCTATATCCAGTGATTCAGAGTTCATCGTATCGGGAAGTGCAGATTAGATGGTGAGACTATGGGACGTCAAGAAGGGTACCTGTAAGACCATGAGTGGTCACACTAGTTATGTATGATCTGTGGCTATATCCAGTGATTCAGAGTTCATCGTATCGGGAAGTAGAGATTAGACGGTGAGACTATGGGACGTCAAGACAGGTACCTGTAAGACCATGAGTGGTCACACTAGTTATGTATCTTCTGTGGCTATATCCAGTGATTCAGAGTTCATTGTATCGGGAAGTAGAGATTAGACGGTGAGACTATGGGACGTCAAGACAGGTACCTGTAAGACCATGAGTGGTCACACTAATTATGTATCTTCTGTGGCTATATCCAGTGATTCAGAGTTCATCGTATCGGGAAGTGCAGATTAGATGGTGAGACTATGGGACGTCAAGAAGGGTACCTGTAAGACCATGAGTGGTCACACTAGTTATGTATCTTCTGTGGCTATATCCAGTGATTCAGAGTTCATCGTATCGGGAAGTAGAGATTAGACGGTAAGACTATGGGACGTCAAGACAGGTACCTGTAAGACCATGAGTGGTCACACTAGTTATGTATATGCTGTGGCTATATCCAGTGATTCAGAGTTCATTGTATCGGGAAGTAGAGATTAGACGGTGAGACTATGGGACGTCAAGACAGGTACCTGTAAGACCATGAGTGGTCACACTAGTTATGTATCTTCTGTGGCTATATCCAGTGATTCAGAGTTCATCGTATCGGGAAGTAGAGATAATACGGTGAGACTATGGGACGTCAAGACAGGTACCTGTAAGACCATGAGTGGTCACACTAGTTATGTATCTTCTGTGGCTATATCCAGTGATTCAGAGTTCATCGTATCGGGAAGTAGAGATTATACGGTGAGACTATGGGACGTCAAGACAGGTACCTGTAAGACCATGAGTGGTCACACTAATTATGTATCTTCTGTGGCTATATCCAGTGATTCAGAGTTCATCGTATCGGGAAGTTATGATCATACGGTGAGACTATGGGACGTCAAGACAGGTACCTGTAAGACCATGAGTGGTCACACTAGTTATGTATCTTCTGTGGCTATATCCAGTGATTCAGAGTTCATCGTATCGGGAAGTGCAGATTAGATGGTGAGACTATGGGACGTCAAGAAGGGTACCTGTAAGACCATGAGTGGTCACACTAGTTATGTATGATCTGTGGCTATATCCAGTGATTCAGAGTTCATCTTATCGGGAAGTAGAGATTAGACGGTGAGACTATGGGACGTCAAGACAGGTACCTGTAAGACCATGAGTGGTCACACTAATTATGTATCTTCTGTGGCTATATCCAGTGATTCAGAGTTCATCGTATCGGGAAGTAGAGATTAGACGGTGAGACTATGGGACGTCAAGACAGGTACCTGTAAGACCATGAGTGGTCACACTAGTTATGTATATGCTGTGGCTATATCCAGTGATTCAGAGTTCATCGTATCGGGAAGTTATGATAAGTCGGTGAGACTATGGGACGTCAAGACAGGTACCTGTAAGACCATGAGTGGTCACACTAGTTATGTATCTACTGTGGCTATATCCAGTGATTCAGAGTTCATCGTATCGGGAAGTTATGATAAGACGGTGAGACTATGGGACGTCAAGACAGGTACCTGTAAGACCATGAGTGGTCACACTAGTTATGTATCTTCTGTGGCTATATCCAGTGATTCAGAGTTCATCGTATCGGGAAGTAGAGATAATACGGTGAGACTATGGGACGTCAAGACAGGTACCTGTAAGACCATGAGTGGTCACACTAGTTATGTATCTTCTGTGGCTATATCCAGTGATTCAGAGTTCATCGTATCGGGAAGTAGAGATAATACGGTGAGACTATGGGACGTCAAGACAGGTACCTGTAAGACCATGAGTGGTCACACTAGTTATGTATCTTCTGTGGCTATATCCAGTGATTCAGAGTTCATCGTATCGGGAAGTGCAGATTAGATGGTGAGACTATGGGACGTCAAGAAGGGTACCTGTAAGACCATGAGTGGTCACACTAGTTATGTATGATCTGTGGCTATATCCAGTGATTCAGAGTTCATCGTATCGGGAAGTAGAGATAATACGGTAAGACTATGGGACGTCAAGACAGGTACCTGTAAGACCATGAGTGGTCACACTAGTTATGTATCTTCTGTGGCTATATCCAGTGATTCAGAGTTCATCGTATCGGGAAGTGCAGATTAGACGGTGAGACTATGGGACGTCAAGACAGGTACCTGTAAGACCATGAGTGGTCACACTAATTATGTATCTTCTGTGGCTATATCCAGTGATTCAGAGTTCATCGTATCGGGAAGTGCAGATTAGATGGTGAGACTATGGGACGTCAAGAAGGGTACCTGTAAGACCATGAGTGGTCACACTAGTTATGTATGATCTGTGGCTATATCCAGTGATTCAGAGTTCATCGTATCGGGAAGTAGAGATTAGACGGTAAGACTATGGGACGTCAAGACAGGTACCTGTAAGACCATGAGTGGTCACACTAGTTATGTATATGCTGTGGCTATATCCAGTGATTCAGAGTTCATTGTATCGGGAAGTAGAGATTAGACGGTGAGACTATGGGACGTCAAGAAGGGTACCTGTAAGACCATGAGTGGTCACACTAGTTATGTATCTTCTGTGGCTATATCCAGTGATTCAGAGTTCATCGTATCGGGAAGTTATGATCATACGGTGAGACTATGGGACGTCAAGACAGGTACCTGTAAGACCATGAGTGGTCACACTAATTATGTATCTTCTGTGGCTATATCCAGTGATTCAGAGTTCATCGTATCGGGAAGTTATGATAAGACGGTGAGACTATGGGACGTCAAGACAGGTACCTGTAAGACCATGAGTGGTCACACTAATTATGTATCTTCTGTGGCTATATCCAGTGATTCAGAGTTCATCGTATCGGGAAGTAGAGATAATACGGTGAGACTATGGGACGTCAAGACAGGTACCTGTAAGACCATGAGTGGTCACACTAGTTATGTATCTTCTGTGGCTATATCCAGTGATTCAGAGTTCATCGTATCGGGAAGTAGAGATAATACGGTGAGACTATGGGACGTCAAGACAGGTACCTGTAAGACCATGAGTGGTCACACTAGTTATGTATCTTCTGTGGCTATATCCAGTGATTCAGAGTTCATCGTATCGGGAAGTAGAGATAATACGGTGAGACTATGGGACGTCAAGACAGGTACCTGTAAGACCATGAGTGGTCACACTAGTTATGTATCTTCTGTGGCTATATCCAGTGATTCAGAGTTCATCGTATCGGGAAGTAGAGATTAGACGGTGAGACTATGGGACGTCAAGACAGGTACCTGTAAGACCATGAGTGGTCACACTAATTATGTATCTTCTGTGGCTATATCCAGTGATTCAGAGTTCATCGTATCGGGAAGTTATGATAAGACGGTGAGACTATGGGACGTCAAGACAGGTACCTGTAAGACCATGAGTGGTCACACTAATTATGTATCTTCTGTGGCTATATCCAGTGATTCAGAGTTCATCGTATCGGGAAGTGCAGATTAGACGGTGAGACTATGGGACGTCAAGACAGGTACCTGTAAGACCATGAGTGGTCACACTAATTATGTATGATCTGTGGCTATATCCAGTGATTCAGAGTTCATCGTATCGGGAAGTAGAGATAATACGGTGAGACTATGAGACGTCAAGACAGGTACCTGTAAGACCATGAGTGGTCACACTAATTATGTATCTTCTGTGGCTATATCCAGTGATTCAGAGTTCATCGTATCGGGAAGTGCAGATTAGACGGTGAGACTATGGGACGTCAAGACAGGTACCTGTAAGACCATGAGTGGTCACACTAATTATGTATCTTCTGTGGCTATATCCAGTGATTCAGAGTTCATCGTATCGGGAAGTGCAGATTAGATGGTGAGACTATGGGACGTCAAGAAGGGTACCTGTAAGACCATGAGTGGTCACACTAGTTATGTATGATCTGTGGCTATATCCAGTGATTCAGAGTTCATCTTATCGGGAAGTAGAGATTAGACGGTAAGACTATGGGACGTCAAGACAGGTACCTGTAAGACCATGAGTGGTCACACTAGTTATGTATATGCTGTGGCTATATCCAGTGATTCAGAGTTCATCGTATCGGGAAGTTATGATAAGTCGGTGAGACTATGGGACGTCAAGACAGGTACCTGTAAGACCATGAGTGGTCACACTAGTTATGTATCTACTGTGGCTATATCCAGTGATTCAGAGTTCATCGTATCGGGAAGTGCAGATTAGATGGTGAGACTATGGGACGTCAAAAAGGGTACCTGTAAGACCATGAGTGGTCACACTAGTTATGTATCTTCTGTGGCTATATCCAGTGATTCAGAGTTCATCTTATCGGGAAGTAGAGATTAGACGGTAAGACTATGGGACGTCAAGACAGGTACCTGTAAGACCATGAGTGGTCACACTAGTTATGTATATGCTGTGGCTATATCCAGTGATTCAGAGTTCATCGTATCGGGAAGTAGAGATAATACGGTGAGACTATGAGACGTCAAGACAGGTACCTGTAAGACCATGAGTGGTCACACTAATTATGTATCTTCTGTGGCTATATCCAGTGATTCAGAGTTCATCGTATCGGGAAGTGCAGATTAGACGGTGAGACTATGGGACGTCAAGACAGGTACCTGTAAGACCATGAGTGGTCACACTAATTATGTATCTTCTGTGGCTATATCCAGTGATTCAGAGTTCATCGTATCGGGAAGTGCAGATTAGACGGTGAGACTATGGGACGTCAAGAAGGGTACCTGTAAGACCATGAGTGGTCACACTAATTATGTATCTTCTGTGGCTATATCCAGTGATTCAGAGTTCATCGTATCGGGAAGTGCAGATTAGATGGTGAGACTATGGGACGTCAAGAAGGGTACCTGTAAGACCATGAGTGGTCACACTAGTTATGTATCTTCTGTGGCTATATCCAGTGATTCAGAGTTCATCGTATCGGGAAGTTATGATAAGTCGGTGAGACTATGGGACGTCAAGACAGGTACCTGTAAGACCATGAGTGGTCACACTAGTTATGTATCTACTGTGGCTATATCCAGTGATTCAGAGTTCATCGTATCGGGAAGTAGAGATTAGACGGTGAGACTATGGGACGTCAAGACAGGTACCTGTAAGACCATGAGTGGTCACACTAATTATGTATCTTCTGTGGCTATATCCAGTGATTCAGAGTTCATCGTATCGGGAAGTGCAGATTAGATGGTGAGACTATGGGACGTCAAGAAGGGTACCTGTAAGACCATGAGTGGTCACACTAGTTATGTATCTTCTGTGGCTATATCCAGTGATTCAGAGTTCATCGTATCGGGAAGTAGAGATTAGACGGTAAGACTATGGGACGTCAAGACAGGTACCTGTAAGACCATGAGTGGTCACACTAGTTATGTATCTTCTGTGGCTATATCCAGTGATTCAGAGTTCATCGTATCGGGAAGTGCAGATTAGACGGTGAGACTATGGGACGTCAAGACAGGTACCCGTAAGACCATGAGTGGTCACACTAGTTATGTATCTTCTGTGGCTATATCCAGTGATTCAGAGTTCATCGTATCGGGAAGTAGAGATTAGACGGTGAGACTATGGGACGTCAAGACAGGTACCTGTAAGACCATGAGTGGTCACACTAGTTATGTATCTTCTGTGGCTATATCCAGTGATTCAGAGTTCATCGTATCGGGAAGTGCAGATTAGACGGTGAGACTATGGGACGTCAAGACAGGTACCTGTAAGACCATGAGTGGTCACACTAGTTATGTATCTTCTGTGGCTATATCCAGTGATTCAGAGTTCATCGTATCGGGAAGTAGAGATAATACGGTGAGACTATGGGACGTCAAGACAGGTACCTGTAAGACCATGAGTGGTCACACTAGTTATGTATCTTCTGTGGCTATATCCAGTGATTCAGAGTTCATCGTATCGGGAAGTAGAGATAATACGGTGAGACTATGGGACGTCAAGACAGGTACCTGTAAGACCATGAGTGGTCACACTAGTTATGTATCTTCTGTGGCTATATCCAGTGATTCAGAGTTCATCGTATCGGGAAGTAGAGATTAGACGGTAAGACTATGGGACGTCAAGACAGGTACCCGTAAGACCATGAGTGGTCACACTAGTTATGTATCTTCTGTGGCTATATCCAGTGATTCAGAGTTCATCGTATCGGGAAGTGCAGATTATACGGTGAGACTATGGGACGTCAAGACAGGTACCTGTAAGACCATGAGTGGTCACACTAGTTATGTATGATCTGTGGCTATATCCAGTGATTCAGAGTTCATCGTATCGGGAAGTAGAGATTAGACGGTAAGACTATGGGACGTCAAGACAGGTACCTGTAAGACCATGAGTGGTCACACTAGTTATGTATATGCTGTGGCTATATCCAGTGATTCAGAGTTCATCGTATCGGGAAGTAGAGATTAGACGGTAAGACTATGGGACGTCAAGAAGGGTACCTGTAAGACCATGAGTGGTCACACTAGTTATGTATCTTCTGTGGCTATATCCAGTGATTCAGAGTTCATCGTATCGGGAAGTAGAGATTAGACGGTGAGACTATGGGACGTCAAGAAGGGTACCTGTAAGACCATGAGTGGTCACACTAGTTATGTATCTTCTGTGGCTATATCCAGTGATTCAGAGTTCATCGTATCGGGAAGTTATGATCATACGGTGAGACTATGGGACGTCAAGACAGGTACCTGTAAGACCATGAGTGGTCACACTAGTTATGTATCTTCTGTGGCTATATCCAGTGATTCAGAGTTCATCGTATCGGGAAGTAGAGATTAGACGGTAAGACTATGGGACGTCAAGACAGGTACCTGTAAGACCATGAGTGGTCACACTAGTTATGTATCTTCTGTGGCTATATCCAGTGATTCAGAGTTCATCGTATCGGGAAGTGCAGATTAGACGGTGAGACTATGGGACGTCAAGACAGGTACCTGTAAGACCATGAGTGGTCACACTAGTTATGTATATGCTGTGGCTATATCCAGTGATTCAGAGTTCATCGTATCGGGAAGTTATGATCATACGGTGAGACTATGGGACGTCAAGACAGGTACCTGTAAGACCATGAGTGGTCACACTAGTTATGTATATACGTTGGCTATATCCAGTGATTCAGAGTTCATCGTATCGGGAAGTTGAGATAAGACGGTGAGACTATGGGACGTCAAGACAGGTACCTGTAAGACCATGAGTGGTCACACTAGTTATGTATCTTCTGTGGCTATATCCAGTGATTCAGAGTTCATCGTATCGGGAAGTTATGATCATACGGTGAGACTATGGGACGTCAAGACAGGTACCTGTAAGACCATGAGTGGTCACACTAGTTATGTATCTTCTGTGGCTATATCCAGTGATTCAGAGTTCATCGTATCGGGAAGTTATGATCATACGGTGAGACTATGGGACGTCAAGAAGGGTACCTGTAAGACCATGAGTGGTCACACTAGTTATGTATCTTCTGTGGCTATATCCAGTGATTCAGAGTTCATCGTATCGGGAAGTGCAGATTATACGGTGAGACTATGGGACGTCAAGACAGGTACCTGTAAGACCATGAGTGGTCACACTAGTTATGTATCTTCTGTGGCTATATCCAGTGATTCAGAGTTCATCGTATCGGGAAGTTATGATCATACGGTGAGACTATGGGACGTCAAGACAGGTACCTGTAAGACCATGAGTGGTCACACTAGTTATGTATCTTCTGTGGCTATATCCAGTGATTCAGAGTTCATCGTATCGGGAAGTAGAGATTAGACGGTAAGACTATGGGACGTCAAGACAGGTACCTGTAAGACCATGAGTGGTCACACTAGTTATGTATCTTCTGTGGCTATATCCAGTGATTCAGAGTTCATCGTATCGGGAAGTTATGATCATACGGTGAGACTATGGGACGTCAAGACAGGTACCTGTAAGACCATGAGTGGTCACACTAGTTATGTATCTTCTGTGGCTATATCCAGTGATTCAGAGTTCATCGTATCGGGAAGTAGAGATTATACGGTGAGACTATGGGACGTCAAGACAGGTACCTGTAAGACCATGAGTGGTCACACTAGTTATGTATCTTCTGTGGCTATATCCAGTGATTCAGAGTTCATCGTATCGGGAAGTTATGATCATACGGTGAGACTATGGGACGTCAAGACAGGTACCTGTAAGACCATGAGTGGTCACACTAGTTATGTATCTTCTGTGGCTATATCCAGTGATTCAGAGTTCATCGTATCGGGAAGTTATGATCATACGGTGAGACTATGGGACGTCAAGAAGGGTACCTGTAAGACCATGAGTGGTCACACTAGTTATGTATCTTCTGTGGCTATATCCAGTGATTCAGAGTTCATCGTATCGGGAAGTGCAGATTATACGGTGAGACTATGGGACGTCAAGACAGGTACCTGTAAGACCATGAGTGGTCACACTAGTTGTGTAAATGCTGTGGCTATATCCAGTGATTCAGAGTTCATCGTATCGGGAAGTTATGATAAGTCGGTGAGACTATGGGACGTCAAGACAGGTACCTGTAAGACCATGAGTGGTCACACTAGTTATGTATCTTCTGTGGCTATATCCAGTGATTCAGAGTTCATCGTATCGGGAAGTTATGATAATACGGTGAGACTATGGGACGTCAAGACAGGTACCTGTAAGACCATGAGTGGTCACACTAGTTATGTATCTTCTGTGGCTATATCCAGTGATTCAGAGTTCATCGTATCGGGAAGTAGAGATAATACGGTGAGACTATGGGACGTCAAGACAGGTACCTGTAAGACCATGAGTGGTCACACTAGTTATGTATCTTCTGTGGCTATATCCAGTGATTCAGAGTTCATCGTATCGGGAAGTAGAGATAATACGGTGAGACTATGGGACGTCAAGACAGGTACCTGTAAGACCATGAGTGGTCACACTAGTTATGTATCTTCTGTGGCTATATCCAGTGATTCAGAGTTCATCGTATCGGGAAGTAGAGATTAGACGGTAAGACTATGGGACGTCAAGACAGGTACCTGTAAGACCATGAGTGGTCACACTAGTTATGTATCTTCTGTGGCTATATCCAGTGATTCAGAGTTCATCGTATCGGGAAGTAGAGATTAGACGGTAAGACTATGGGACGTCAAGACAGGTACCCGTAAGACCATGAGTGGTCACACTAGTTATGTATCTTCTGTGGCTATATCCAGTGATTCAGAGTTCATCGTATCGGGAAGTGCAGATTATACGGTGAGACTATGGGACGTCAAGACAGGTACCTGTAAGACCATGAGTGGTCACACTAGTTATGTATGATCTGTGGCTATATCCAGTGATTCAGAGTTCATCGTATCGGGAAGTAGAGATTAGACGGTAAGACTATGGGACGTCAAGACAGGTACCTGTAAGACCATGAGTGGTCACACTAGTTATGTATATGCTGTGGCTATATCCAGTGATTCAGAGTTCATCGTATCGGGAAGTAGAGATTAGACGGTAAGACTATGGGACGTCAAGAAGGGTACCTGTAAGACCATGAGTGGTCACACTAGTTATGTATCTTCTGTGGCTATATCCAGTGATTCAGAGTTCATCGTATCGGGAAGTAGAGATTAGACGGTGAGACTATGGGACGTCAAGAAGGGTACCTGTAAGACCATGAGTGGTCACACTAGTTATGTATCTTCTGTGGCTATATCCAGTGATTCAGAGTTCATCGTATCGGGAAGTTATGATCATACGGTGAGACTATGGGACGTCAAGACAGGTACCTGTAAGACCATGAGTGGTCACACTAGTTATGTATCTTCTGTGGCTATATCCAGTGATTCAGAGTTCATCGTATCGGGAAGTAGAGATTAGACGGTAAGACTATGGGACGTCAAGACAGGTACCTGTAAGACCATGAGTGGTCACACTAGTTATGTATCTTCTGTGGCTATATCCAGTGATTCAGAGTTCATCGTATCGGGAAGTGCAGATTAGACGGTGAGACTATGGGACGTCAAGACAGGTACCTGTAAGACCATGAGTGGTCACACTAGTTATGTATATGCTGTGGCTATATCCAGTGATTCAGAGTTCATCGTATCGGGAAGTTATGATCATACGGTGAGACTATGGGACGTCAAGACAGGTACCTGTAAGACCATGAGTGGTCACACTAGTTATGTATTATCTGTGGCTATATCCAGTGATTCAGAGTTCATCGTATCGGGAAGTTGAGATGATACGGTGAGACTATGGGACGTCAAGACAGGTACCTGTAAGACCATGAGTGGTCACACTAGTTGTGTAAATGCTGTGGCTATATCCAGTGATTCAGAGTTCATCGTATCGGGAAGTGCAGATTAGACGGTGAGACTATGGGACGTCAAGACAGGTACCTGTAAGACCATGAGTGGTCACACTAGTTATGTATATGCTGTGGCTATATCCAGTGATTCAGAGTTCATCGTATCGGGAAGTGCAGATTATACGGTGAGACTATGGGACGTCAAGACAGGTACCTGTAAGACCATGAGTGGTCACACTAGTTATGTATCTTCTGTGGCTATATCCAGTGATTCAGAGTTCATCGTATCGGGAAGTAGAGATTAGACGGTGAGACTATGGGACGTCAAGACAGGTACCTGTAAGACCATGAGTGGTCACACTAGTTATGTATCTTCTGTGGCTATATCCAGTGATTCAGAGTTCATCGTATCGGGAAGTTATGATCATACGGTGAGACTATGGGACGTCAAGACAGGTACCTGTAAGACCATGAGTGGTCACACTAGTTATGTATCTTCTGTGGCTATATCCAGTGATTCAGAGTTCATCGTATCGGGAAGTAGAGATTAGACGGTAAGACTATGGGACGTCAAGACAGGTACCTGTAAGACCATGAGTGGTCACACTAGTTATGTATCTTCTGTGGCTATATCCAGTGATTCAGAGTTCATCTTATCGGGAAGTAGAGATTAGACGGTAAGACTATGGGACGTCAAGACAGGTACCTGTAAGACCATGAGTGGTCACACTAGTTATGTATATGCTGTGGCTATATCCAGTGATTCAGAGTTCATCGTATCGGGAAGTAGAGATTAGACGGTGAGACTATGGGACGTCAAGACAGGTACCTGTAAGACCATGAGTGGTCACACTAGTTATGTATATGCTGTGGCTATATCCAGTGATTCAGAGTTCATCGTATCGGGAAGTTATGATCATACGGTGAGACTATGGGACGTCAAGACAGGTACCTGTAAGACCATGAGTGGTCACACTAGTTATGTATATGCTGTGGCTATATCCAGTGATTCAGAGTTCATCGTATCGGGAAGTTATGATCATACGGTGAGACTATGGGACGTCAAGAAGGGTACCTGTAAGACCATGAGTGGTCACACTAGTTATGTATCTTCTGTGGCTATATCCAGTGATTCAGAGTTCATCGTATCGGGAAGTGCAGATTAGACGGTGAGACTATGGGACGTCAAGACAGGTACCTGTAAGACCATGAGTGGTCACACTAGTTATGTATATGCTGTGGCTATATCCAGTGATTCAGAGTTCATCGTATCGGGAAGTTATGATCATACGGTGAGACTATGGGACGTCAAGACAGGTACCTGTAAGACCATGAGTGGTCACACTAGTTATGTATCTTCTGTGGCTATATCCAGTGATTCAGAGTTCATCGTATCGGGAAGTTATGATCATACGGTGAGACTATGGGACGTCAAGACAGGTACCTGTAAGACCATGAGTGGTCACACTAGTTATGTATCTTCTGTGGCTATATCCAGTGATTCAGAGTTCATCGTATCGGGAAGTTATGATCATACGGTGAGACTATGGGACGTCAAGACAGGTACCTGTAAGACCATGAGTGGTCACACTAGTTATGTATCTTCTGTGGCTATATCCAGTGATTCAGAGTTCATCGTATCGGGAAGTTATGATCATACGGTGAGACTATGGGACGTCAAGAAGGGTACCTGTAAGACCATGAGTGGTCACACTAGTTATGTATCTTCTGTGGCTATATCCAGTGATTCAGAGTTCATCGTATCGGGAAGTGCAGATTATACGGTGAGACTATGGGACGTCAAGACAGGTACCTGTAAGACCATGAGTGGTCACACTAGTTATGTATCTTCTGTGGCTATATCCAGTGATTCAGAGTTCATCGTATCGGGAAGTAGAGATAATACGGTGAGACTATGGGACGTCAAGACAGGTACCTGTAAGACCATGAGTGGTCACACTAGTTATGTATCTTCTGTGGCTATATCCAGTGATTCAGAGTTCATCGTATCGGGAAGTAGAGATTATACGGTGAGACTATGGGACGTCAAGACAGGTACCTGTAAGACCATGAGTGGTCACACTAGTTATGTATCTTCTGTGGCTATATCCAGTGATTCAGAGTTCATCGTATCGGGAAGTGCAGATTATACGGTGAGACTATGGGACGTCAAGACAGGTACCTGTAAGACCATGAGTGGTCACACTAGTTATGTATCTTCTGTGGCTATATCCAGTGATTCAGAGTTCATCGTATCGGGAAGTAGAGATTATACGGTGAGACTATGGGACGTCAAGACAGGTACCTGTAAGACCATGAGTGGTCACACTAGTTATGTATCTTCTGTGGCTATATCCAGTGATTCAGAGTTCATCGTATCGGGAAGTTATGATTATACGGTGAGACTATGGGACGTCAAGACAGGTACCTGTAAGACCATGAGTGGTCACACTAGTTATGTATTATCTGTGGCTATATCCAGTGATTCAGAGTTCATCGTATCGGGAAGTAGAGATTAGACGGTAAGACTATGGGACGTCAAGACAGGTACCTGTAAGACCATGAGTGGTCACACTAGTTGTGTAAATGCTGTGGCTATATCCAGTGATTCAGAGTTCATCGTATCGGGAAGTAGAGATTAGACGGTAAGACTATGGGACGTCAAGACAGGTACCCGTAAGACCATGAGTGGTCACACTAGTTATGTATCTTCTGTGGCTATATCCAGTGATTCAGAGTTCATCGTATCGGGAAGTGCAGATTATACGGTGAGACTATGGGACGTCAAGACAGGTACCTGTAAGACCATGAGTGGTCACACTAGTTATGTATCTTCTGTGGCTATATCCAGTGATTCAGAGTTCATCGTATCGGGAAGTTATGATAAGTCGGTGAGACTATGGGACGTCAAGACAGGTACCTGTAAGACCATGAGTGGTCACACTAGTCATGTAAATGCTGTGGCTATATCCAGTGATTCAGAGTTCATCGTATCGGGAAGTTATGATAAGTCGGTGAGACTATGGGACGTCAAGACAGGTACCTGTAAGACCATGAGTGGTCACACTAGTTATGTATCTTCTGTGGCTATATCCAGTGATTCAGAGTTCATCGTATCGGGAAGTAGAGATTAGACGGTAAGACTATGGGACGTCAAGACAGGTACCTGTAAGACCATGAGTGGTCACACTAGTTATGTATATGCTGTGGCTATATCCAGTGATTCAGAGTTCATCGTATCGGGAAGTTATGATAAGTCGGTGAGACTATGGGACGTCAAGACAGGTACCTGTAAGACCATGAGTGGTCACACTAGTTATGTATCTTCTGTGGCTATATCCAGTGATTCAGAGTTCATCGTATCGGGAAGTTATGATAAGACGGTGAGACTTTTGGACGTCAAGACAGGTACCTGTAAGACCATGAGTGGTCACACTAGTTATGTATATGCTGTGGCTATATCCAGTAATTCAGAGTTCATCGTATCGGGAAGTAGAGATAATACGGTGAGACTATGGGACGTCAAGACAGGTACCTGTAAGACCATGAGTGGTCACACTAGTTATGTATCTTCTGTGGCTATATCCAGTGATTCAGAGTTCATCGTATCGGGAAGTAGAGATAATACGGTGAGACTATGGGACGTCAAGACAGGTACCTGTAAGACCATGAGTGGTCACACTAGTTATGTATCTTCTGTGGCTATATCCAGTGATTCAGAGTTCATCGTATCGGGAAGTAGAGATAATACGGTGAGACTATGGGACGTCAAGACAGGTACCCGTAAGACCATGAGTGGTCACACTAGTTATGTATCATCTGTGGCTATATCCAGTGATTCAGAGTTCATCGTATCGGGAAGTTATGATAAGTCGGTGAGACTATGGGACGTCAAGACAGGTACCTGTAAGACCATGAGTGGTCACACTAGTTATGTATCTTCTGTGGCTATATCCAGTGATTCAGAGTTCATCGTATCGGGAAGTGCAGATTATACGGTGAGACTATGGGACGTCAAGACAGGTACCTGTAAGACCATGAGTGGTCACACTAGTTATGTATCTTCTGTGGCTATATCCAGTGATTCAGAGTTCATCGTATCGGGAAGTAGAGATTAGACGGTAAGACTATGGGACGTCAAGACAGGTACCTGTAAGACCATGAGTGGTCACACTAGTTATGTATCTTCTGTGGCTATATCCAGTGATTCAGAGTTCATCGTATCGGGAAGTAGAGATTAGACGGTAAGACTATGGGACGTCAAGACAGGTACCCGTAAGACCATGAGTGGTCACACTAGTTATGTATCTTCTGTGGCTATATCCAGTGATTCAGAGTTCATCGTATCGGGAAGTGCAGATTAGATGGTGAGACTATGGGACGTCAAGACAGGTACCTGTAAGACCATGAGTGGTCACACTAGTTATGTATCTTCTGTGGCTATATCCAGTGATTCAGAGTTCATCGTATCGGGAAGTAGAGATTAGACGGTGAGACTATGGGACGTCAAGACAGGTACCTGTAAGACCATGAGTGGTCACACTAGTTATGTATCTTCTGTGGCTATATCCAGTGATTCAGAGTTCATCGTATCGGGAAATAGAGATTAGACGGTAAGACTATGGGACGTCAAGACAGGTACCTGTAAGACCATGAGTGGTCACACTAGTCATGTAAATGCTGTGGCTATATCCAGTGATTCAGAGTTCATCGTATCGGGAAGTTATGATAAGTCGGTGAGACTATGGGACGTCAAGACAGGTACCTGTAAGACCATGAGTGGTCACACTAGTTATGTATATGCTGTGGCTATATCCAGTGATTCAGAGTTCATCGTATCGGGAAGTTATGATAAGTCGGTGAGACTATGGGACGTCAAGACAGGTACCTGTAAGACCATGAGTGGTCACACTAGTTATGTATCTTCTGTGGCTATATCCAGTGATTCAGAGTTCATCGTATCGGGAAGTTATGATCATACGGTGAGACTATGGGACGTCAAGAAGGGTACCTGTAAGACCATGAGTGGTAACACTAGTCATGTATATGCTGTGGCTATATCCAGTGATTCAGAGTTCATAGTATCGGGAAGTTGAGATAAGACGGTGAGACTATGGGACGTCAAGACAGGTACCTGTAAGACCATGAGTGGTCACACTAGTTATGTATCTTCTGTGGCTATATCCAGTGATTCAGAGTTCATCGTATCGGGAAGTTATGATCATACGGTGAGACTATGGGACGTCAAGACAGGTACCTGTAAGACCATGAGTGGTCACACTAGTTATGTATCTTCTGTGGCTATATCCAGTGATTCAGAGTTCATCGTATCGGGAAGTAGAGATTAGACGGTAAGACTATGGGACGTCAAGACAGGTACCTGTAAGACCATGAGTGGTCACACTAGTTATGTATCTTCTGTGGCTATATCCAGTGATTCAGAGTTCATCGTATCGGGAAGTGCAGATTATACGGTGAGACTATGGGACGTCAAGACAGGTACCTGTAAGACCATGAGTGGTCACACTAGTTATGTATCTTCTGTGGCTATATCCAGTGATTCAGAGTTCATCGTATCGGGAAGTAGAGATAATACGGTGAGACTATGGGACGTCAAGACAGGTACCTGTAAGACCATGAGTGGTCACACTAGTTATGTATCTTCTGTGGCTATATCCAGTGATTCAGAGTTCATCGTATCGGGAAGTAGAGATAATACGGTGAGACTATGGGACGTCAAGACAGGTACCCGTAAGACCATGAGTGGTCACACTAGTTATGTATCATCTGTGGCTATATCCAGTGATTGCAGAGTTCATCGTATCGGGATGTTGAGATTATACGGTGAGACTATGGGACGTCAAGACAGGTACCTGTAAGACCATGAGTGGTCACACTAGTTATGTATCTTCTGTGGCTATATCCAGTGATTCAGAGTTCATCGTATCGGGAAGTGCAGATTATACGGTGAGACTATGGGACGTCAAGACAGGTACCTGTAAGACCATGAGTGGTCACACTAGTTATGTATCTTCTGTGGCTATATCCAGTGATTCAGAGTTCATCGTATCGGGAAGTAGAGATTAGACGGTAAGACTATGGGACGTCAAGACAGGTACCTGTAAGACCATGAGTGGTCACACTAGTTATGTATCTTCTGTGGCTATATCCAGTGATTCAGAGTTCATCGTATCGGGAAGTAGAGATTAGACGGTAAGACTATGGGACGTCAAGACAGGTACCCGTAAGACCATGAGTGGTCACACTAGTTATGTATCTTCTGTGGCTATATCCAGTGATTCAGAGTTCATCGTATCGGGAAGTAGAGATTAGACGGTGAGACTATGGGACGTCAAGACAGGTACCTGTAAGACCATGAGTGGTCACACTAGTTATGTATCTTCTGTGGCTATATCCAGTGATTCAGAGTTCATCGTATCGGGAAGTTATGATAAGTCGGTGAGACTATGGGACGTCAAGACAGGTACCTGTAAGACCATGAGTGGTCACACTAGTTATGTATCTTCTGTGGCTATATCCAGTGATTCAGAGTTCATCGTATCGGGAAGTTATGATAAGACGGTGAGACTATTGGACGTCAAGACAGGTACCCGTAAGACCATGAGTGGTCACACTAGTTATGTATCTTCTGTGGCTATATCCAGTGATTCAGAGTTCATCGTATCGGGAAGTAGAGATTAGACGGTAAGACTATGGGACGTCAAGACAGGTACCCGTAAGACCATGAGTGGTCACACTAGTTATGTATCTTCTGTGGCTATATCCAGTGATTCAGAGTTCATCGTATCGGGAAGTAGAGATTAGACGGTAAGACTATGGGACGTCAAGACAGGTACCCGTAAGACCATGAGTGGTCACACTAGTTATGTATCTTCTGTGGCTATATCCAGTGATTCAGAGTTCATCGTATCGGGAAGTAGAGATTAGACGGTGAGACTATGGGACGTCAAGACAGGTACCTGTAAGACCATGAGTGGTCACACTAGTTATGTATCTTCTGTGGCTATATCCAGTGATTCAGAGTTCATCGTATCGGGAAGTTATGATAAGTCGGTGAGACTATGGGACGTCAAGACAGGTACCTGTAAGACCATGAGTGGTCACACTAGTTATGTATCTTCTGTGGCTATATCCAGTGATTCAGAGTTCATCGTATCGGGAAGTAGAGATTAGACGGTGAGACTATGGGACGTCAAGACAGGTACCTGTAAGACCATGAGTGGTCACACTAGTTATGTATCTTCTGTGGCTATATCCAGTGATTCAGAGTTCATCGTATCGGGAAGTTATGATAAGTCGGTGAGACTATGGGACGTCAAGACAGGTACCTGTAAGACCATGAGTGGTCACACTAGTTATGTATCTTCTGTGGCTATATCCAGTGATTCAGAGTTCATCGTATCGGGAAGTTATGATAAGACGGTGAGACTATTGGACGTCAAGACAGGTACCCGTAAGACCATGAGTGGTCACACTAGTTATGTATCTTCTGTGGCTATATCCAGTGATTCAGAGTTCATCGTATCGGGAAGTAGAGATTAGACGGTAAGACTATGGGACGTCAAGACAGGTACCCGTAAGACCATGAGTGGTCACACTAGTTATGTATCTTCTGTGGCTATATCCAGTGATTCAGAGTTCATCGTATCGGGAAGTAGAGATTAGACGGTGAGACTATGGGACGTCAAGACAGGTACCTGTAAGACCATGAGTGGTCACACTAGTTATGTATCTTCTGTGGCTATATCCAGTGATTCAGAGTTCATCGTATCGGGAAGTTATGATAAGTCGGTGAGACTATGGGACGTCAAGACAGGTACCTGTAAGACCATGAGTGGTCACACTAGTTATGTATCTTCTGTGGCTATATCCAGTGATTCAGAGTTCATCGTATCGGGAAGTAGAGATTAGACGGTGAGACTATGGGACGTCAAGACAGGTACCTGTAAGACCATGAGTGGTCACACTAGTTATGTATCTTCTGTGGCTATATCCAGTGATTCAGAGTTCATCGTATCGGGAAGTGCAGATTAGATGGTGAGACTATGGGACGTCAAGACAGGTACCTGTAAGACCATGAGTGGTCACACTAGTTATGTATCTTCTGTGGCTATATCCAGTGATTCAGAGTTCATCGTATCGGGAAGTAGAGATTAGACGGTGAGACTATGGGACGTCAAGACAGGTACCTGTAAGACCATGAGTGGTCACACTAGTTATGTATCTTCTGTGGCTATATCCAGTGATTCAGAGTTCATCGTATCGGGAAGTAGAGATTATACGGTAAGACTATGGGACGTCAAGACAGGTACCTGTAAGACCATGAGTGGTCACACTAGTCATGTAAATGCTGTGGCTATATCCAGTGATTCAGAGTTCATCGTATCGGGAAGTTATGATAAGTCGGTGAGACTATGGGACGTCAAGACAGGTACCTGTAAGACCATGAGTGGTCACACTAGTTATGTATCTTCTGTGGCTATATCCAGTGATTCAGAGTTCATCGTATCGGGAAGTAGAGATTAGACGGTAAGACTATGGGACGTCAAGACAGGTACCTGTAAGACCATGAGTGGTCACACTAGTTATGTATATGCTGTGGCTATATCCAGTGATTCAGAGTTCATCGTATCGGGAAGTTATGATAAGTCGGTGAGACTATGGGACGTCAAGACAGGTACCTGTAAGACCATGAGTGGTCACACTAATTATGTATCTTCTGTGGCTATATCCAGTGATTCAGAGTTCATCGTATCGGGAAGTGCAGATTAGACGGTGAGACTATGGGACGTCAAGACAGGTACCTGTAAGACCATGAGTGGTCACACTAATTATGTATGATCTGTGGCTATATCCAGTGATTCAGAGTTCATCGTATCGGGAAGTAGAGATAATACGGTGAGACTATGAGACGTCAAGACAGGTACCTGTAAGACCATGAGTGGTCACACTAATTATGTATCTTCTGTGGCTATATCCAGTGATTCAGAGTTCATCGTATCGGGAAGTAGAGATAATACGGTGAGACTATGGGACGTCAAGACAGGTACCTGTAAGACCATGAGTGGTCACACTAGTTATGTATCTTCTGTGGCTATATCCAGTGATTCAGAGTTCATCGTATCGGGAAGTTATGATAAGTCGGTGAGACTATGGGACGTCAAGACAGGTACCCGTAAGACCATGAGTGGTCACACTAGTTATGTATATGCTGTGGCTATATCCAGTGATTCAGAGTTCATCGTATCGGGTAGTAATGATGATACGGTGAGACTATGGGACGTCAAGACAGGTACCTGTAAGACCATGAGTGGTCACACTAGTTATGTATCTTCTGTGGCTATATCCAGTGATTCAGAGTTCATCGTATCGGGAAGTGCAGATTATACGGTGAGACTATGGGACGTCAAGACAGGTACCTGTAAGACCATGAGTGGTCACACTAGTTATGTATCTTCTGTGGCTATATCCAGTGATTCAGAGTTCATCGTATCGGGAAGTAGAGATTAGACGGTAAGACTATGGGACGTCAAGACAGGTACCTGTAAGACCATGAGTGGTCACACTAGTTATGTATCTTCTGTGGCTATATCCAGTGATTCAGAGTTCATCGTATCGGGAAGTGCAGATTATACGGTGAGACTATGGGACGTCAAGACAGGTACCTGTAAGACCATGAGTGGTCACACTAGTTATGTATCTTCTGTGGCTATATCCAGTGATTCAGAGTTCATCGTATCGGGAAGTAGAGATTATACGGTAAGACTATGGGACGTCAAGACAGGTACCTGTAAGACCATGAGTGGTCACACTAGTTATGTATCTTCTGTGGCTATATCCAGTGATTCAGAGTTCATCGTATCGGGAAGTAGAGATTAGACGGTAAGACTATGGGACGTCAAGACAGGTACCCGTAAGACCATGAGTGGTCACACTAGTTATGTATCTTCTGTGGCTATATCCAGTGATTCAGAGTTCATCGTATCGGGAAGTGCAGATTAGATGGTGAGACTATGGGACGTCAAGACAGGTACCTGTAAGACCATGAGTGGTCACACTAGTTATGTATCTTCTGTGGCTATATCCAGTGATTCAGAGTTCATCGTATCGGGAAGTAGAGATTAGACGGTGAGACTATGGGACGTCAAGACAGGTACCTGTAAGACCATGAGTGGTCACACTAGTTGTGTAAATGCTGTGGCTATATCCAGTGATTCAGAGTTCATCGTATCGGGAAGTAGAGATTAGACGGTAAGACTATGGGACGTCAAGACAGGTACCTGTAAGACCATGAGTGGTCACACTAGTTATGTATCTTCTGTGGCTATATCCAGTGATTCAGAGTTCATCGTATCGGGAAGTGCAGATTAGACGGTGAGACTATGGGACGTCAAGACAGGTACCTGTAAGACCATGAGTGGTCACACTAGTTATGTATCTTCTGTGGCTATATCCAGTGATTCAGAGTTCATCGTATCGGGAAGTGCAGATTAGACGGTGAGACTATGGGACGTCAAGACAGGTACCTGTAAGACCATGAGTGGTCACACTAGTTATGTATCTTCTGTGGCTATATCCAGTGATTCAGAGTTCATCGTATCGGGAAGTAGAGATTAGACGGTGAGACTATGGGACGTCAAGACAGGTACCTGTAAGACCATGAGTGGTCACACTAGTTGTGTAAATGCTGTGGCTATATCCAGTGATTCAGAGTTCATCGTATCGGGAAGTAGAGATTAGACGGTGAGACTATGGGACGTCAAGACAGGTACCTGTAAGACCATGAGTGGTCACACTAGTTATGTATCTTCTGTGGCTATATCCAGTGATTCAGAGTTCATCGTATCGGGAAGTGCAGATTATACGGTGAGACTATGGGACGTCAAGAAGGGTACCTGTAAGACCATGAGTGGTCACACTAGTTATGTATCTTCTGTGGCTATATCCAGTGATTCAGAGTTCATCGTATCGGGAAGTGCAGATTATACGGTGAGACTATGGGACGTCAAGACAGGTACCTGTAAGACCATGAGTGGTCACACTAGTTATGTATCTTCTGTGGCTATATCCAGTGATTCAGAGTTCATCGTATCGGGAAGTGCAGATTAGATGGTGAGACTATGGGACGTCAAGACAGGTACCTGTAAGACCATGAGTGGTCACACTAGTTATGTATCTTCTGTGGCTATATCCAGTGATTCAGAGTTCATCGTATCGGGAAGTTATGATAAGTCGGTGAGACTATGGGACGTCAAGACAGGTACCTGTAAGACCATGAGTGGTCACACTAGTTATGTATCTTCTGTGGCTATATCCAGTGATTCAGAGTTCATCGTATCGGGAAGTAGAGATTAGACGGTGAGACTATGGGACGTCAAGACAGGTACCTGTAAGACCATGAGTGGTCACACTAGTTGTGTAAATGCTGTGGCTATATCCAGTGATTCAGAGTTCATCGTATCGGGAAGTAGAGATTAGACGGTGAGACTATGGGACGTCAAGACAGGTACCTGTAAGACCATGAGTGGTCACACTAGTTATGTATCTTCTGTGGCTATATCCAGTGATTCAGAGTTCATCGTATCGGGAAGTGCAGATTATACGGTGAGACTATGGGACGTCAAGAAGGGTACCTGTAAGACCATGAGTGGTCACACTAGTTATGTATCTTCTGTGGCTATATCCAGTGATTCAGAGTTCATCGTATCGGGAAGTGCAGATTATACGGTGAGACTATGGGACGTCAAGACAGGTACCTGTAAGACCATGAGTGGTCACACTAGTTATGTATCTTCTGTGGCTATATCCAGTGATTCAGAGTTCATCGTATCGGGAAGTTATGATAAGTCGGTGAGACTATGGGACGTCAAGACAGGTACCTGTAAGACCATGAGTGGTCACACTAGTTATGTATCTTCTGTGGCTATATCCAGTGATTCAGAGTTCATCGTATCGGGAAGTGCAGATTAGACGGTGAGACTATGGGACGTCAAGACAGGTACCTGTAAGACCATGAGTGGTCACACTAGTTATGTATCTTCTGTGGCTATATCCAGTGATCTAGAGTTCATCGTATCGGGAAGTAGAGATGATACGGTGAGACTATGGGACGTCAAGACAGGTACCCGTAAGACCATGAGTGGTCACACTAGTTATGTATCTTCTGTGGCTATATCCAGTGATTCAGAGTTCATCGTATCGGGAAGTGCAGATTAGATGGTGAGACTATGGGACGTCAAGACAGGTACCTGTAAGACCATGAGTGGTCACACTAGTTATGTATCTTCTGTGGCTATATCCAGTGATTCAGAGTTCATCGTATCGGGAAGTAGAGATTAGACGGTAAGACTATGGGACGTCAAGACAGGTACCTGTAAGACCATGAGTGGTCACACTAGTTATGTATCTTCTGTGGCTATATCCAGTGATTCAGAGTTCATCGTATCGGGAAGTAGAGATTAGACGGTAAGACTATGGGACGTCAAGACAGGTACCCGTAAGACCATGAGTGGTCACACTAGTTATGTATCTTCTGTGGCTATATCCAGTGATTCAGAGTTCATCGTATCGGGAAGTGCAGATTAGATGGTGAGACTATGGGACGTCAAGACAGGTACCTGTAAGACCATGAGTGGTCACACTAGTTATGTATCTTCTGTGGCTATATCCAGTGATTCAGAGTTCATCGTATCGGGAAGTAGAGATTAGACGGTGAGACTATGGGACGTCAAGACAGGTACCTGTAAGACCATGAGTGGTCACACTAGTTATGTATCTTCTGTGGCTATATCCAGTGATTCAGAGTTCATCGTATCGGGAAGTTATGATCATACGGTGAGACTATGGGACGTCAAGACAGGTACCTGTAAGACCATGAGTGGTCACACTAGTTATGTATATGCTGTGGCTATATCCAGTGATTCAGAGTTCATCGTATCGGAAAGTTATGATAAGACGGTGAGACTATGGGACGTCAAGACAGGTACCTGTAAGACCATGAGTGGTCACACTAGTTATGTATATGCTGTGGCTATATCCAGTGATTCAGAGTTCATCGTATCGGGAAGTAGAGATTAGACGGTGAGACTATGGGACGTCAAGACAGGTACCTGTAAGACCATGAGTGGTCACACTAGTTATGTATCTTCTGTGGCTATATCCAGTGATTCAGAGTTCATCGTATCGGGAAGTTATGATAAGACGGTGAGACTATGGGACGTCAAGACAGGTACCTGTAAGACCATGAGTGGTCACACTAGTTGTGTAAATGCTGTGGCTATATCCAGTGATTCAGAGTTCATCGTATCGGGAAGTAGAGATTAGACGGTAAGACTATGGGACGTCAAGACAGGTACCTGTAAGACCATGAGTGGTCACACTAGTTATGTATCTTCTGTGGCTATATCCAGTGATTCAGAGTTCATCGTATCGGGAAGTGCAGATTAGACGGTGAGACTATGGGACGTCAAGAAGGGTACCTGTAAGACCATGAGTGGTCACACTAGTTATGTATCATCTGTGGCTATATCCAGTGATTCAGAGTTCATCGTATCGGGTAGTAATGATGATACGGTGAGACTATGGGACGTCAAGACAGGTACCTGTAAGACCATGAGTGGTCACACTAGTTATGTATCTTCTGTGGCTATATCCAGTGATTCAGAGTTCATCGTATCGGGAAGTGCAGATTATACGGTGAGACTATGGGACGTCAAGACAGGTACCTGTAAGACCATGAGTGGTCACACTAGTTATGTATCTTCTGTGGCTATATCCAGTGATTCAGAGTTCATCGTATCGGGAAGTTATGATAAGACGGTGAGACTATGGGACGTCAAGACAGGTACCTGTAAGACCATGAGTGGTCACACGAGTTATGTATCTTCTGTGGCTATATCCAGTGATTCAGAGTTCATCGTATCGGGAAGTAGAGATTAGACGGTAAGACTATGGGACGTCAAGACAGGTACCTGTAAGACCATGAGTGGTCACACTAGTTATGTATCTTCTGTGGCTATATCCAGTGATTCAGAGTTCATCGTATCGGGAAGTAGAGATTAGACGGTGAGACTATGGGACGTCAAGACAGGTACCTGTAAGACCATGAGTGGTCACACTAGTTATGTATCTTCTGTGGCTATATCCAGTGATTCAGAGTTCATCGTATCGGGAAGTTATGATCATACGGTGAGACTATGGGACGTCAAGACAGGTACCTGTAAGACCATGAGTGGTCACACTAGTTATGTATATGCTGTGGCTATATCCAGTGATTGCAGAGTTCATCGTATCGGGAAGTGCAGATTAGATGGTGAGACTATGGGACGTCAAGAAGGGTACCTGTAAGACCATGAGTGGTCACACTAGTCATGTAAATGCTGTGGCTATATCCAGTGATTCAGAGTTCATCGTATCGGGAAGTAGAGATTAGACGGTGAGACTATGGGACGTCAAGACAGGTACCCGTAAGACCATGAGTGGTCACACTAGTTATGTATCTTCTGTGGCTATATCCAGTGATTCAGAGTTCATCGTATCGGGAAGTTATGATAAGACGGTGAGACTATGGGACGTCAAGACAGGTACCCGTAAGACCATGAGTGGTCACACTAGTTATGTATCTTCTGTGGCTATATCCAGTGATTCAGAGTTCATCGTATCGGGAAGTGCAGATTAGATGGTGAGACTATGGGACGTCAAGACAGGTACCTGTAAGACCATGAGTGGTCACACTAGTTATGTATCTTCTGTGGCTATATCCAGTGATTCAGAGTTCATCGTATCGGGAAGTAGAGATTAGACGGTGAGACTATGGGACGTCAAGACAGGTACCTGTAAGACCATGAGTGGTCACACTAGTTATGTATCTTCTGTGGCTATATCCAGTGATTCAGAGTTCATCGTATCGGGAAGTTATGATCATACGGTGAGACTATGGGACGTCAAGACAGGTACCTGTAAGACCATGAGTGGTCACACTAGTTATGTATATGCTGTGGCTATATCCAGTGATTCAGAGTTCATCGTATCGGAAAGTTATGATAAGACGGTGAGACTATGGGACGTCAAGACAGGTACCTGTAAGACCATGAGTGGTCACACTAGTTATGTATATGCTGTGGCTATATCCAGTGATTCAGAGTTCATCGTATCGGGAAGTAGAGATTAGACGGTGAGACTATGGGACGTCAAGACAGGTACCTGTAAGACCATGAGTGGTCACACTAGTTATGTATCTTCTGTGGCTATATCCAGTGATTCAGAGTTCATCGTATCGGGAAGTTATGATAAGACGGTGAGACTATGGGACGTCAAGACAGGTACCTGTAAGACCATGAGTGGTCACACTAGTTGTGTAAATGCTGTGGCTATATCCAGTGATTCAGAGTTCATCGTATCGGGAAGTAGAGATTAGACGGTAAGACTATGGGACGTCAAGACAGGTACCTGTAAGACCATGAGTGGTCACACTAGTTATGTATCTTCTGTGGCTATATCCAGTGATTCAGAGTTCATCGTATCGGGAAGTGCAGATTAGACGGTGAGACTATGGGACGTCAAGAAGGGTACCTGTAAGACCATGAGTGGTCACACTAGTTATGTATCATCTGTGGCTATATCCAGTGATTCAGAGTTCATCGTATCGGGTAGTAATGATGATACGGTGAGACTATGGGACGTCAAGACAGGTACCTGTAAGACCATGAGTGGTCACACTAGTTATGTATCTTCTGTGGCTATATCCAGTGATTCAGAGTTCATCGTATCGGGAAGTGCAGATTATACGGTGAGACTATGGGACGTCAAGACAGGTACCTGTAAGACCATGAGTGGTCACACTAGTTATGTATCTTCTGTGGCTATATCCAGTGATTCAGAGTTCATCGTATCGGGAAGTTATGATAAGACGGTGAGACTATGGGACGTCAAGACAGGTACCTGTAAGACCATGAGTGGTCACACGAGTTATGTATCTTCTGTGGCTATATCCAGTGATTCAGAGTTCATCGTATCGGGAAGTAGAGATTAGACGGTAAGACTATGGGACGTCAAGACAGGTACCTGTAAGACCATGAGTGGTCACACTAGTTATGTATCTTCTGTGGCTATATCCAGTGATTCAGAGTTCATCGTATCGGGAAGTAGAGATTAGACGGTGAGACTATGGGACGTCAAGACAGGTACCTGTAAGACCATGAGTGGTCACACTAGTTATGTATCTTCTGTGGCTATATCCAGTGATTCAGAGTTCATCGTATCGGGAAGTTATGATCATACGGTGAGACTATGGGACGTCAAGACAGGTACCTGTAAGACCATGAGTGGTCACACTAGTTATGTATATGCTGTGGCTATATCCAGTGATTGCAGAGTTCATCGTATCGGGAAGTGCAGATTAGATGGTGAGACTATGGGACGTCAAGAAGGGTACCTGTAAGACCATGAGTGGTCACACTAGTCATGTAAATGCTGTGGCTATATCCAGTGATTCAGAGTTCATCGTATCGGGAAGTAGAGATTAGACGGTGAGACTATGGGACGTCAAGACAGGTACCCGTAAGACCATGAGTGGTCACACTAGTTATGTATCTTCTGTGGCTATATCCAGTGATTCAGAGTTCATCGTATCGGGAAGTTATGATAAGACGGTGAGACTATGGGACGTCAAGACAGGTACCCGTAAGACCATGAGTGGTCACACTAGTTATGTATCTTCTGTGGCTATATCCAGTGATTCAGAGTTCATCGTATCGGGAAGTTATGATCATACGGTGAGACTATGGGACGTCAAGACAGGTACCTGTAAGACCATGAGTGGTCACACTAGTTATGTATCTTCTGTGGCTATATCCAGTGATTCAGAGTTCATCGTATCGGGAAGTAATGATTAGATGGTGAGACTATGGGACGTCAAGACAGGTACCTGTAAGACCATGAGTGGTCACACTAGTTATGTATCTTCTGTGGCTATATCCAGTGATTCAGAGTTCATCGTATCGGGAAGTTATGATAAGACGGTGAGACTATTGGACGTCAAGACAGGTACCTGTAAGACCATGAGTGGTCACACTAGTTATGTATATGCTGTGGCTAAATCCAGTGATTCAGAGTTCATCGTATCGGGAAGTGCAGATTATACGGTGAGACTATGGGACGTCAAGACAGGTACCTGTAAGACCATGAGTGGTCACACTAGTTATGTATCTTCTGTGGCTATATCCAGTGATTCAGAGTTCATCGTATCGGGAAGTAGAGATTAGACGGTAAGACTATGGGACGTCAAGACAGGTACCTGTAAGACCATGAGTGGTCACACTAGTTATGTATCATCTGTGGCTATATCCAGTGATTCAGAGTTCATCGTATCGGGAAGTAGAGATTAGACGGTGAGACTATGGGACGTCAAGACAGGTACCTGTAAGACCATGAGTGGTCACACTAGTCATGTATATACTGTGGCTATATCCAGTGATTCAGAGTTCATCGTATCGGGAAGTCATGATAAGACGGTGAGACTATGGGACGTCAAGACAGGTACCCGTAAGACCATGAGTGGTCACACTAGTTATGTATCATCTGTGGCTATATCCAGTGATTCAGAGTTCATCGTATCGGGTAGTAATGATGATACGGTGAGACTATGGGACGTCAAGACAGGTACCTGTAAGACCATGAGTGGTCACACTAGTTATGTATCTTCTGTGGCTATATCCAGTGATTCAGAGTTCATCGTATCGGGAAGTGCAGATTATACGGTGAGACTATGGGACGTCAAGACAGGTACCTGTAAGACCATGAGTGGTCACACTAGTTATGTATCTTCTGTGGCTATATCCAGTGATTCAGAGTTCATCGTATCGGGAAGTAGAGATTAGACGGTAAGACTATGGGACGTCAAGACAGGTACCTGTAAGACCATGAGTGGTCACACTAGTTATGTATCTTCTGTGGCTATATCCAGTGATTCAGAGTTCATCGTATCGGGAAGTAGAGATTAGACGGTAAGACTATGGGACGTCAAGACAGGTACCCGTAAGACCATGAGTGGTCACACTAGTTATGTATCTTCTGTGGCTATATCCAGTGATTCAGAGTTCATCGTATCGGGAAGTGCAGATTAGATGGTGAGACTATGGGACGTCAAGACAGGTACCTGTAAGACCATGAGTGGTCACACTAGTTATGTATCTTCTGTGGCTATATCCAGTGATTCAGAGTTCATCGTATCGGGAAGTAGAGATTAGACGGTGAGACTATGGGACGTCAAGACAGGTACCTGTAAGACCATGAGTGGTCACACTAGTTGTGTAAATGCTGTGGCTATATCCAGTGATTCAGAGTTCATCGTATCGGGAAGTGCAGATTAGACGGTGAGACTATGGGACGTCAAGACAGGTACCTGTAAGACCATGAGTGGTCACACTAGTTATGTATATGCTGTGGCTATATCCAGTGATTCAGAGTTCATCGTATCGGGAAGTTATGATAAGACGGTGAGACTATGGGACGTCAAGACAGGTACCTGTAAGACCATGAGTGGTCACACTAGTTATGTATATGCTGTGGCTATATCCAGTGATTCAGAGTTCATCGTATCGGGAAGTAGAGATAATACGGTGAGACTATGGGACGTCAAGACAGGTACCTGTAAGACCATGAGTGGTCACACTAGTCATGTATATGCTAAGCTATATCCAGTGATTGCAGAGTTCATCGTATCGGGAAGTTATGATAAGACGGTGAGACTATGGGACGTCAAGACAGGTACCTGTAAGACCATGAGTGGTCACACTAGTTATGTATATGCTGTGGCTATATCCAGTGATTCAGAGTTCATTGTATCGGGAAGTTGAGATTATACGGTGAGACTATGGGACGTCAAGACAGGTACCTGTAAGACCATGAGTGGTCACACTAGTCATGTATATGCTAAGCTATATCCAGTGATTGCAGAGTTCATCGTATCGGGAAGTGCAGATTAGATGGTGAGACTATGGGACGTCAAGACAGGTACCTGTAAGACCATGAGTGGTCACACTAGTTATGTATATGCTGTGGCTATATCCAGTGATTCAGAGTTCATTGTATCGGGAAGTAGAGATTAGACGGTGAGACTATGGGACGTCAAGACAGGTACCTGTAAGACCATGAGTGGTCACACTAGTCATGTATATGCTAAGCTATATCCAGTGATTGCAGAGTTCATCGTATCGGGTAGTAATGATGATACGGTGAGACTATGGGACGTCAAGACAGGTACCTGTAAGACCATGAGTGGTCACACTAGTCATGTATCTTCTGTGGCTATATCCAGTGATTCAGAGTTCATTGTATCGGGAAGTAGAGATTAGACGGTGAGACTATGGGACGTCAAGACAGGTACCTGTAAGACCATGAGTGGTCACACTAGTTATGTATCTTCTGTGGCTATATCCAGTGATTCAGAGTTCATCGTATCGGGAAGTTATGATAAGACGGTGAGACTATGGGACGTCAAGACAGGTACCTGTAAGACCATGAGTGGTCACACTAGTTATGTATATGCTGTGGCTATATCCAGTGATTCAGAGTTCATCGTATCGGGAAGTTATGATAAGACGGTGAGACTATTGGACGTCAAGACAGGTACCTGTAAGACCATGAGTGGTCACACTAGTTATGTATATGCTGTGGCTATATCCAGTGATTCAGAGTTCATCGTATCGGGAAGTAGAGATTAGACGGTAAGACTATGGGACGTCAAGACAGGTACCTGTAAGACCATGAGTGGTCACACTAGTCATGTAAATGCTGTGGCTATATCCAGTGATTCAGAGTTCATCGTATCGGGAAGTAGAGATTAGACGGTGAGACTATGGGACGTCAAGACAGGTACCCGTAAGACCATGAGTGGTCACACTAGTTATGTATCTTCTGTGGCTATATCCAGTGATTCAGAGTTCATCGTATCGGGAAGTTATGATCATACGGTGAGACTATGGGACGTCAAGACAGGTACCCGTAAGACCATGAGTGGTCACACTAGTTATGTATCTTCTGTGGCTATATCCAGTGATTCAGAGTTCATCGTATCGGGAAGTAGAGATAATACGGTGAGACTATGGGACGTCAAGACAGGTACCCGTAAGACCATGAGTGGTCACACTAGTTATGTATCATCTGTGGCTATATCCAGTGATTCAGAGTTCATCGTATCGGGTAGTAATGATGATACGGTGAGACTATGGGACGTCAAGACAGGTACCTGTAAGACCATGAGTGGTCACACTAGTTATGTATCTTCTGTGGCTATATCCAGTGATTCAGAGTTCATCGTATCGGGAAGTTATGATCATACGGTGAGACTATGGGACGTCAAGACAGGTACCCGTAAGACCATGAGTGGTCACACTAGTTATGTATCTTCTGTGGCTATATCCAGTGATTCAGAGTTCATCGTATCGGGAAGTAGAGATAATACGGTGAGACTATGGGACGTCAAGACAGGTACCCGTAAGACCATGAGTGGTCACACTAGTTATGTATCATCTGTGGCTATATCCAGTGATTCAGAGTTCATCGTATCGGGTAGTAATGATGATACGGTGAGACTATGGGACGTCAAGACAGGTACCTGTAAGACCATGAGTGGTCACACTAGTTATGTATCTTCTGTGGCTATATCCAGTGATTCAGAGTTCATCGTATCGGGAAGTGCAGATTATACGGTGAGACTATGGGACGTCAAGACAGGTACCTGTAAGACCATGAGTGGTCACACTAGTTATGTATCTTCTGTGGCTATATCCAGTGATTCAGAGTTCATCGTATCGGGAAGTAGAGATTAGACGGTGAGACTATGGGACGTCAAGACAGGTACCTGTAAGACCATGAGTGGTCACACTAGTTGTGTAAATGCTGTGGCTATATCCAGTGATTCAGAGTTCATCGTATCGGGAAGTAGAGATTAGACGGTGAGACTATGGGACGTCAAGACAGGTACCTGTAAGACCATGAGTGGTCACACTAGTTATGTATATTCTGTTGATATATCCAGTGATTCAGAGTTCATCGTATCGGGAAGTTGAGATTATACGGTGAGACTATGGGACGTCAAGAAGGGTACCTGTAAGACCATGAGTGGTCACACTAGTTATGTATCTTCTGTGGCTATATCCAGTGATTCAGAGTTCATCGTATCGGGAAGTTATGATCATACGGTGAGACTATGGGACGTCAAGAAGGGTACCTGTAAGACCATGAGTGGTCACACTAGTTATGTATCATCTGTGGCTATATCCAGTGATTCAGAGTTCATCGTATCGGGTAGTAATGATGATACGGTGAGACTATGGGACGTCAAGACAGGTACCTGTAAGACCATGAGTGGTCACACTAGTTATGTATCTTCTGTGGCTATATCCAGTGATTCAGAGTTCATCGTATCGGGAAGTGCAGATTATACGGTGAGACTATGGGACGTCAAGACAGGTACCTGTAAGACCATGAGTGGTCACACTAGTTATGTATCTTCTGTGGCTATATCCAGTGATTCAGAGTTCATCGTATCGGGAAGTGCAGATTAGATGGTGAGACTATGGGACGTCAAGACAGGTACCTGTAAGACCATGAGTGGTCACACTAGTTATGTATCTTCTGTGGCTATATCCAGTGATTCAGAGTTCATCGTATCGGGAAGTAGAGATTAGACGGTGAGACTATGGGACGTCAAGACAGGTACCTGTAAGACCATGAGTGGTCACACTAGTTATGTATATGCTAAGCTATATCCAGTGATTCAGAGTTCATCGTATCGGGAAGTAGAGATTAGACGGTGAGACTATGGGACGTCAAGACAGGTACCTGTAAGACCATGAGTGGTCACACTAGTTATGTATATGCTGTGGCTATATCCAGTGATTCAGAGTTCATCGTATCGGGAAGTTATGATCATACGGTGAGACTATGGGACGTCAAGAAGGGTACCTGTAAGACCATGAGTGGTCACACTAGTTATGTATCATCTGTGGCTATATCCAGTGATTCAGAGTTCATCGTATCGGGTAGTAATGATGATACGGTGAGACTATGGGACGTCAAGACAGGTACCTGTAAGACCATGAGTGGTCACACTAGTTATGTATCTTCTGTGGCTATATCCAGTGATTCAGAGTTCATCGTATCGGGAAGTTATGATAAGACGGTGAGACTATGGGACGTCAAGACAGGTACCTGTAAGACCATGAGTGGTCACACTAGTTATGTATATGCTGTGGCTATATCCAGTGATTCAGAGTTCATCGTATCGGGAAGTAGAGATAATACGGTGAGACTATGGGACGTCAAGACAGGTACCTGTAAGACCATGAGTGGTCACACTAGTCATGTATATGCTAAGCTATATCCAGTGATTGCAGAGTTCATCGTATCGGGAAGTGCAGATTAGATGGTGAGACTATGGGACGTCAAGAAGGGTACCTGTAAGACCATGAGTGGTCACACTAGTTATGTATATGCTGTGGCTATATCCAGTGATTCAGAGTTCATTGTATCGGGAAGTTGAGATTATACGGTGAGACTATGGGACGTCAAGACAGGTACCTGTAAGACCATGAGTGGTCACACGAGTTGAGTATCATCTGTGGCTATATCCAGTGATTCAGAGTTCATCGTATCGGGAAGTTGAGATTATACGGTGAGACTATGGGACGTCAAGACAGGTACCTGTAAGACCATGAGTGGTCACACTAGTTATGTATCTTCTGTGGCTATATCCAGTGATTCAGAGTTCATCGTATCGGGAAGTGCTGATTATACGGTAAGACTATGGAACGTCAAGACAGGTACCTGTAAGACCATGAGTGTTCACACGAGTTATGTATCATCTGTGGCTATATCCAGTGATTCAGAGTTCATCGTATCGGGAAGTTATGATTATACGGTGAGACTATGGGACGTCAAGACAGGTACCTGTAAGACCATGAGTGGTCACACTAGTTATGTATTATCTGTGGCTATATCCAGTGATTCAGAGTTCATCGTATCGGGAAGTTGAGATGATACGGTGAGACTATGGGACGTCAAGACAGGTACCTGTAAGACCATGAGTGGTCACACTAGTCATGTATGATCTGTGGCTATATCCAGTGATTCAGAGTTCATCGTATCGGGAAGTTATGATAAGACGGTGAGACTATGGGACGTCAAGACAGGTACCTGTAAGACCATGAGTGGTCACACTAGTTATGTATCTTCTGTGGCTATATCCAGTGATTCAGAGTTCATCGTATCGGGAAGTTATGATAAGACGGTGAGACTATGGGACGTCAAGACAGGTACCTGTAAGACCATGAGTGGTCACACTAGTCATGTATCTTCTGTGGCTATATCCAGTGATTCAGAGTTCATCGTATCGGGAAGTTATGATAAGACGGTGAGACTATGGGACGTCAAGACAGGTACCTGTAAGACCATGAGTGGTCACACTAGTTATGTATATGCTGTGGCTATATCCAGTGATTCAGAGTTCATCGTATCGGGAAGTTATGATAAGACGGTGAGACTATGGGACGTCAAGACAGGTACCTGTAAGACCATGAGTGGTCACACTAGTCATGTATCTTCTGTGGCTATATCCAGTGATTCAGAGTTCATCGTATCGGGAAGTTATGATAAGACGGTGAGACTATGGGACGTCAAGACAGGTACCTGTAAGACCATGAGTGGTCACACTAGTCATGTATATGCTAAGCTATATCCAGTGATTCAGAGTTCATCGTATCGGGAAGTTGAGATAAGACGGTGAGACTATGGGACGTCAAGACAGGTACCTGTAAGACCATGAGTGGTCACACTAGTTATGTATCTTCTGTGGCTATATCCAGTGATTGCAGAGTTCATCGTATCGGGATGTTGAGATTATACGGTGAGACTATGGGACGTCAAGACAGGTACCTGTAAGACCATGAGTGGTCACACTAGTTATGTATATGCTGTGGCTATATCCAGTGATTCAGAGTTCATCGTATCGGGAAGTTATGATAAGACGGTGAGACTATGGGACGTCAAGACAGGTACCTGTAAGACCATGAGTGGTCACACTAGTTATGTATCTTCTGTGGCTATATCCAGTGATTCAGAGTTCATCGTATCGGGAAGTTATGATAAGACGGTGAGACTATGGGACGTCAAGACAGGTACCTGTAAGACCATGAGTGGTCACACTAGTCATGTATGATCTGTGGCTATATCCAGTGATTCAGAGTTCATCGTATCGGGAAGTGCAGATTAGACGGTGAGACTATGGGACGTCAAGACAGGTACCTGTAAGACCATGAGTGGTCACACTAGTTATGTATCTTCTGTGGCTATATCCAGTGATTCAGAGTTCATCGTATCGGGAAGTTATGATAAGACGGTGAGACTATGGGACGTCAAGACAGGTACCTGTAAGACCATGAGTGGTCACACTAGTCATGTATCTTCTGTGGCTATATCCAGTGATTCAGAGTTCATCGTATCGGGAAGTTATGATAAGACGGTGAGACTATGGGACGTCAAGACAGGTACCTGTAAGACCATGAGTGGTCACACTAGTTATGTATCTTCTGTGGCTATATCCAGTGATTCAGAGTTCATCGTATCGGGAAGTGCAGATTAGACGGTAAGACTATGGGACGTCAAGACAGGTACCTGTAAGACCATGAGTGGTCACACTAGTTATGTATCTTCTGTGGCTATATCCAGTGATTCAGAGTTCATCGTATCGGGAAGTTATGATAAGACGGTGAGACTATGGGACGTCAAGACAGGTACCTGTAAGACCATGAGTGGTCACACTAGTCATGTATATGCTAAGCTATATCCAGTGATTCAGAGTTCATCGTATCGGGAAGTTGAGATAAGACGGTGAGACTATGGGACGTCAAGACAGGTACCTGTAAGACCATGAGTGGTCACACTAGTTATGTATCTTCTGTGGCTATATCCAGTGATTGCAGAGTTCATCGTATCGGGATGTTGAGATTATACGGTGAGACTATGGGACGTCAAGACAGGTACCTGTAAGACCATGAGTGGTCACACTAGTTATGTATATGCTGTGGCTATATCCAGTGATTCAGAGTTCATCGTATCGGGAAGTTATGATCATACGGTGAGACTATGGGACGTCAAGACAGGTACCTGTAAGACCATGAGTGGTCACACTAGTTATGTATCTTCTGTGGCTATATCCAGTGATTCAGAGTTCATCGTATCGGGAAGTTATGATAAGACGGTGAGACTATGGGACGTCAAGACAGGTACCTGTAAGACCATGAGTGGTCACACTAGTCATGTATATGCTAAGCTATATCCAGTGATTCAGAGTTCATCGTATCGGGAAGTTATGATAAGACGGTGAGACTATGGGACGTCAAGACAGGTACCTGTAAGACCATGAGTGGTCACACTAGTTATGTATCTTCTGTGGCTATATCCAGTGATTGCAGAGTTCATCGTATCGGGATGTTGAGATTATACGGTGAGACTATGGGACGTCAAGACAGGTACCTGTAAGACCATGAGTGTTCACACGAGTTATGTATCTTCTGTGGCTATATCCAGTGATTCAGAGTTCATCGTATCGGGAAGTTATGATAAGACGGTGAGACTATGGGACGTCAAGACAGGTACCTGTAAGACCATGAGTGGTCACACTAGTCATGTATATGCTGTGGCTATATCCAGTGATTCAGAGTTCATCGTATCGGGAAGTTGAGATAAGACGGTGAGACTATGGGACGTCAAGACAGGTACCTGTAAGACCATGAGTGGTCACACTAGTTATGTATTATCTGTGGCTATATCCAGTGATTCAGAGTTCATCGTATCGGGAAGTTGAGATGATACGGTGAGACTATGGGACGTCAAGACAGGTACCTGTAAGACCATGAGTGGTCACACTAGTCATGTATGATCTGTGGCTATATCCAGTGATTCAGAGTTCATCGTATCGGGAAGTAATGATTAGATGGTGAGACTATGGGACGTCAAGAAGGGTACCTGTAAGACCATGAGTGGTCACACTAGTTATGTATATGCTGTGGCTATATCCAATGATTCAGAGTTCATCGTATCGGGAAGTGTAGATTAGACGGTGAGACTATGGGACGTCAAGACAGGTACCTGTAAGACCATGAGTGGTCACACTAGTGTTGTATATGCTGGGGCTATATCCAGTGATTCAGAGTTCATCGTATCGGGAAGTCATGATAAGACGGTGAGACTATGGGACGTCAAGACAGGTACCTGTAAGACCATGAGTGGTCACACACATTATGTATATGCTGTGGCTATATCCAATGATTCAGAGTTCATCGTATCGGGATGTGTAGATTAGACGGTGAGACTATGGGACGTCAAGACAGGTACCTGTAAGACCATGAGTGGTCACACACATTATGTATATGCTGTGGCTATATCCAGTGATTCAGAGTTCATCGTATCGGGAAGTTATGATCATACGGTGAGACTATGGGACGTCAAGACAGGTACCTGTAAGACCATGAGTGGTCACACTAGTTATGTATCTTCTGTGGCTATATCCAGTGATTCAGAGTTCATCGTATCGGGAAGTGCAGATTATACGGTGAGACTATGGGACGTCAAGACAGGTACCTGTAAGACCATGAGTGGTCACACTAGTTATGTATCTTCTGTGGCTATATCCAGTGATTCAGAGTTCATCGTATCGGGAAGTAGAGATTATACGGTGAGACTATGGGACGTCAAGACAGGTACCTGTAAGACCATGAGTGGTCACACTAGTCATGTATATGCTGTGGCTATATCCAGTGATTCAGAGTTCATCGTATCGGGAAGTAGAGATTAGACGGTAAGACTATGGGACGTCAAGACAGGTACCTGTAAGACCATGAGTGGTCACACTAGTTGTGTAAATGCTGTGGCTATATCCAGTGATTCAGAGTTCATCGTATCGGGAAGTAGAGATTAGACGGTAAGACTATGGGACGTCAAGACAGGTACCTGTAAGACCATGAGTGGTCACACTAGTTGTGTAAATGCTGTGGCTATATCCAGTGATTCAGAGTTCATCGTATCGGGAAGTAGAGATTAGACGGTGAGACTATGGGACGTCAAGACAGGTACCTGTAAGACCATGAGTGGTCACACTAGTCATGTATATGCTAAGCTATATCCAGTGATTGCAGAGTTCATCGTATCGGGAAGTTATGATTAGACGGTGAGACTATGGGACGTCAAGACAGGTACCTGTAAGACCATGAGTGGTCACACTAGTCATGTATATGCTAAGCTATATCCAGTGATTGCAGAGTTCATCGTATCGGGAAGTTGAGATGATACGGTGAGACTATGGGACGTCAAGACAGGTACCTGTAAGACCATGAGTGGTCACACTAGTCATGTATATGCTGTGGCTATATCCAGTGATTCAGAGTTCATCGTATCGGGATGTTGAGATGATACGGTGAGACTATGGGACGTCAAGACAGGTACCTGTAAGACCATGAGTGGTAACACTAATTATGTATATACTGTGGCTATATCCAGTGATTCAGAGTTCATCATATCGGGAAGTTGAGATGATACGGTGAGACTATGAGACGTCAAGACAGGTACCTGTAAGACCATGAGTGGTCACACGAGTTATGTATCATCTGTGGCTATATCCAGTGATTGCAGAGTTCATCGTATCGGGAAGTAGAGATTATACGGTGAGACTATGGGACGTCAAGACAGGTACCTGTAAGACCATGAGTGGTCACACTAGTTATGTATATGCTGTGGCTATATCCAGTGATTCAGAGTTCATCGTATCGGGAAGTCATGATAAGACGGTGAGACTATGGGACGTCAAGACAGGTACCTGTAAGACCATGAGTGGTCACACTAGTTATGTATATGCTGTGGCTATATCCAGTGATTCAGAGTTCATCGTATCGGGATGTTGAGATTATACGGTGAGACTATGGGACGTCAAGACAGGTACCTGTAAGACCATGAGTGGTCACACTAGTTATGTATATGCTGTGGCTATATCCAGTGATTCAGAGTTCATCGTATCGGGAAGTGGAGACTAGACGGTGAGACTATGGGACGTCAAGACAGGTACCTGTAAGACCATGAGTGGTCACACTAGTTATGTATATGCTGTGGCTATATCCAGTGATTCAGAGTTCATCGTATCGGGAAGTTGAGATAAGACGGTGAGACTATGGGACGTCAAGACAGGTACCTGTAAGACCATGAGTGGTCACACTAGTCATGTATATGCTGTGGCTATATCCAGTGATTCAGAGTTCATCGTATCGGGAAGTTATGATAATACGGTGAGACTATGGGACGTCAAGACAGGTACCTGTAAGACCATGAGTGGTAACACTAATTATGTATATGCTGTGGCTATATCCAGTGATTCAGAGTTCATCGTATCGGGAAGTGCAGATTATAAGGTGAGACTATGGGATGTCAAGTCAGGTACCTGTAAGATCATGAGTGGTCACACGAGTTGAGTATCATCTGTGGCTATATCCAGTGATTCAGAGTTCATCGTATCGGGAAGTGCTGATTATACGGTAAGACTATGGAACGTCAAGACAGGTACCTGTAAGACCATGAGTGTTCACACTAGTCATGTATCATCTGTGGCTATATCCAGTGATTCAGAGTTCATCGTATCGGGAAGTTGAGATAAGACGGTGAGACTATGGGACGTCAAGACAGGTACCTGTAAGACCATGAGTGGTCACACTAGTCATGTATATGCTAAGCTATATCCAGTGATTGCAGAGTTCATCGTATCGGGAAGTTGAGATGATACGGTGAGACTATGGGACGTCAAGACAGGTACCTGTAAGACCATGAGTGGTCACACTAGTCATGTATATGCTGTGGCTATATCCAGTGATTCAGAGTTCATCGTATCGGGAAGTTATGATAATACGGTGAGACTATGGGACGTCAAGACAGGTACCTGTAAGACCATGAGTGGTAACACTAATTATGTATATGCTGTGGCTATATCCAGTGATTCAGAGTTCATCGTATCGGGAAGTTGAGATAAGACGGTGAGACTATGGGACGTCAAGACAGGTACCTGTAAGACCATGAGTGGTCACACTAGTCATGTATATGCTGTGGCTATATCCAGTGATTCAGAGTTCATAGTATCGGGAAGTTGAGATAAGACGGTGAGACTATGGGACGTCAAGACAGGTACCTGTAAGACCATGAGTGGTCACACGAGTTGAGTATCATCTGTGGCTATATCCAGTGATTCAGAGTTCATCGTATCGGGAAGTAGAGATTATACGGTGAGACTATGGGACGTCAAGACAGGTACCTGTAAGACCATGAGTGGTCACACTAGTCATGTATCATCTGTGGCTATATCCAGTGATTCAGAGTTCATCGTATCGGGAAGTGCTGATTATACGGTGAGACTATGGGACGTCAAGACAGGTACCTGTAAGACCATGAGTGGTCACACTAGTTATGTATCTTCTGTGGCTATATCCAGTGATTCAGAGTTCATCGTATCGGGAAGTAGAGATTATACGGTGAGACTATGGGACGTCAAGACAGGTACCTGTAAGACCATGAGTGGTCACACTAGTCATGTATATGCTGTGGCTATATCCAGTGATTCAGAGTTCATCGTATCGGGAAGTGCAGATAAGACGGTGAGACTATGGGACGTCAAGACAGGTACCTGTAAGACCATGAGTGGTCACACTAGTTATGTATCTTCTGTGGCTATATCCAGTGATTCAGAGTTCATCGTATCGGGAAGTGCAGATTATACGGTAAGACTATGGAACGTCAAGACAGGTACCTGTAAGACCATGAGTGGTCACACTAGTTATGTATATGCTGTGGCTATATCCAGTGATTCAGAGTTCATCGTATCGGGAAGTGCAGATTATACGGTAAGACTATGGGACGTCAAGACAGGTACCTGTAAGACCATGAGTGGTCACACTAGTTATGTATATGCTGTGGCTATATCCAGTGATTCAGAGTTCATAGTATCGGGAAGTTGAGATAAGACGGTGAGACTATGGGACGTCAAGACAGGTACCTGTAAGACCATGAGTGGTCACACGAGTTGAGTATCATCTGTGGCTATATCCAGTGATTCAGAGTTCATCGTATCGGGAAGTAGAGATTATACGGTGAGACTATGGGACGTCAAGACAGGTACCTGTAAGACCATGAGTGGTCACACTAGTCATGTATCTTCTGTGGCTATATCCAGTGATTCAGAGTTCATCGTATCGGGAAGTTATGATAAGACGGTGAGACTATGGGACGTCAAGACAGGTACCTGTAAGACCATGAGTGGTCACACTAGTCATGTATATGCTGTGGCTATATCCAGTGATTCAGAGTTCATCGTATCGGGAAGTTATGATAATACGGTGAGACTATGGGACGTCAAGACAGGTACCTGTAAGACCATGAGTGGTCACACTAGTCATGTATATGCTGTGGCTATATCCAGTGATTCAGAGTTCATCGTATCGGGATGTTGAGATTATACGGTGAGACTATGGGACGTCAAGACAGGTACCTGTAAGACCATGAGTGGTCACACTAGTTATGTATATGCTGTGGCTATATCCAGTGATTCAGAGTTCATCGTATCGGGAAGTGCTGATTATACGGTGAGACTATGGGACGTCAAGACAGGTACCTGTAAGACCATGAGTGGTCACACTAGTTATGTATCTTCTGTGGCTATATCCAGTGATTCAGAGTTCATCGTATCGGGAAGTAGAGATTATACGGTGAGACTATGGGACGTCAAGACAGGTACCTGTAAGACCATGAGTGGTCACACTAGTCATGTATATGCTGTGGCTATATCCAGTGATTCAGAGTTCATCGTATCGGGAAGTTATGATAATACGGTGAGACTATGGGACGTCAAGACAGGTACCTGTAAGACCATGAGTGGTAACACTAATTATGTATCTTCTGTGGCTATATCCAGTGATTGCAGAGTTCATCGTATCGGGAAGTGCAGATTATACGGTGAGACTATGGGACGTCAAGACAGGTACCTGTAAGACCATGAGTGGTCACACGAGTTATGTATCTTCTGTGGCTATATCCAGTGATTCAGAGTTCATCGTATCGGGAAGTTGAGATAAGACGGTGAGACTATGGGACGTCAAGACAGGTACCTGTAAGATCATGAGTGGTCACACGAGTTGAGTATCATCTGTGGCTATATCCAGTGATTCAGAGTTCATCGTATCGGGAAGTAGAGATTATACGGTGAGACTATGGGACGTCAAGACAGGTACCTGTAAGACCATGAGTGGTCACACGAGTTATGCATCTTCTGTGGCTATATCCAGTGATTCAGAGTTCATCGTATCGGGAAGTTGAGATAAGACGGTGAGACTATGGGACGTCAAGACAGGTACCTGTAAGACCATGAGTGGTCACACTAGTCATGTAAAAGCTGTGGCTATATCCAGTGATTCAGAGTTCATCGTATCGGGAAGTAATGATTATACGGTGAGACTATGGAACGTCAAGACAGGTACCTGTAAGACCATGAGTGTTCACACGAGTTATGTATTATCTGTGGCTATATCCAGTGATTCAGAGTTCATCGTATCGGGAAGTTATGATAATACGGTGAGACTATGGGACGTCAAGACAGGTACCTGTAAGATCATGAGTGGTCACACTAGTCATGTATATGCTGTGGCTATATCCAGTGATTCAGAGTTCATCGTATCGGGATGTTGAGATTATACGGTGAGACTATGGGACGTCAAGACAAGTACCTGTAAGACCATGAGTGGTCACACGAGTTATGTATCATCTGTGGCTATATCCAGTGATTGCAGAGTTCATCGTATCGGGAAGTGCAGATTATACGGTGAGACTATGGGACGTCAAGACAGGTACCTGTAAGACCATGAGTGGTCACACTAGTCATGTATATGCTGTGGCTATATCCAGTGATTCAGAGTTCATCGTATCGGGAAGTAGAGATTATACGGTGAGACTATGGGACGTCAAGACAGGTACCTGTAAGACCATGAGTGGTCACACGAGTTATGTATCTTCTGTGGCTATATCCAGTGATTCAGAGTTCATCGTATCGGGAAGTTATGATAATACGGTGAGACTATGGGACGTCAAGACAGGTACCTGTAAGATCATGAGTGGTCACACTAGTCATGTAAAAGCTGTGGCTATATCCAGTGATTCAGAGTTCATCGTATCGGGAAGTAATGATTAGACGGTGAGACTATGGGACGTCAAGACAGGTACCTGTAAGACCATGAGTGGTCACACGAGTTATGTATCATCTGTGGCTATATCCAGTGATTCAGAGTTCATCGTATCGGGAAGTGCTGATTATACGGTAAGACTATGGGACGTCAAGACAGGTACCTGTAAGACCATGAGTGTTCACACGAGTTATGTATCATCTGTGGCTATATCCAGTGATTCAGAGTTCATCGTATCGGGAAGTTGAGATAAGACGGTGAGACTATGGGACGTCAAGACAGGTACCTGTAAGACCATGAGTGGTCACACTAGTCATGTATATACTGTGGCTATATCCAGTGATTCAGAGTTCATCGTATCGGGAAGTTGAGATAAGACGGTGAGACTATGGGACGTTAAGACAGGTACCTGTAAGATCATGAGTGGTCACACTAGTCATGTATATGCTGTGGCTATATCCAGTGATTCAGAGTTCATCGTATCGGGATGTTGAGATTATACGGTGAGACTATGGGACGTCAAGACAGGTACCTGTAAGACCATGAGTGGTCACACTAGTTATGTATATACTGTGGCTATATCCAGTGATTCAGAGTTCATCGTATCGGGAAGTAGAGATTATACGGTGAGACTATGGGACGTCAAGACAAGTACCTGTAAGACCATGAGTGGTCACACGAGTTATGTATCATCTGTGGCTATATCCAGTGATTGCAGAGTTCATCGTATCGGGAAGTGCAGATTATACGGTGAGACTATGGGACGTCAAGACAGGTACCTGTAAGACCATGAGTGGTCACACTAGTCATGTATATGCTGTGGCTATATCCAGTGATTCAGAGTTCATCGTATCGGGAAGTTATGATAATACGGTGAGACTATGGGACGTCAAGACAGGTACCTGTAAGATCATGAGTGGTCACACGAGTTGAGTATCATCTGTGGCTATATCCAGTGATTCAGAGTTCATCGTATCGGGAAGTGCTGATTATACGGTAAGACTATGGAACGTCAAGACAGGTACCTGTAAGATCATGAGTGGTCACACGAGTTGAGTATCATCTGTGGCTATATCCAGTGATTCAGAGTTCATCGTATCGGGAAGTGCTGATTATACGGTAAGACTATGGAACGTCAAGACAGGTACCTGTAAGACCATGAGTGTTCACACGAGTTATGTATCATCTGTGGCTATATCCAGTGATTCAGAGTTCATCGTATCGGGAAGTTGAGATAAGACGGTGAGACTATGGGACGTCAAGACAGGTACCTGTAAGACCATGAGTGGTCACACTAGTCATGTATATACTGTGGCTATATCCAGTGATTCAGAGTTCATCGTATCGGGAAGTTGAGATAAGACGGTGAGACTATGGGACGTCAAGACAGGTACCTGTAAGACCATGAGTGGTCACACTAGTTATGTATTATCTGTGGCTATATCCAGTGATTCAGAGTTCATCGTATCGGGAAGTTATGATAATACGGTGAGACTATGGGACGTCAAGACAGGTACCTGTAAGATCATGAGTGGTCACACTAGTCATGTATATGCTGTGGCTATATCCAGTGATTCAGAGTTCATCGTATCGGGATGTTGAGATTATACGGTGAGACTATGGAACGTCAAGACAAGTACCTGTAAGACCATGAGTGGTCACACTAGTTATGTATATACTGTGGCTATATCCAGTGATTGCAGAGTTCATCGTATCGGGAAGTGCAGATTATACGGTGAGACTATGGGACGTCAAGACAGGTACCTGTAAGACCATGAGTGGTCACACTAGTCATGTATATGCTGTGGCTATATCCAGTGATTCAGAGTTCATCGTATCGGGAAGTGCTGATTATACGGTGAGACTATGGGACGTCAAGACAGGTACCTGTAAGACCATGAGTGGTCACACTAGTTATGTATCTTCTGTGGCTATATCCAGTGATTCAGAGTTCATCGTATCGGGAAGTGCAGATTATAAGGTGAGACTATGGGATGTCAAGTCAGGTACCTGTAAGATCATGAGTGGTCACACGAGTTGAGTATCATCTGTGGCTATATCCAGTGATTCAGAGTTCATCGTATCGGGAAGTGCTGATTATACGGTAAGACTATGGAACGTCAAGACAGGTACCTGTAAGACCATGAGTGTTCACACGAGTTATGTATCATCTGTGGCTATATCAAGTGATTCAGAGTTCATCGTATCGGGAAGTTGAGATGATACGGTGAGACTATGGGACGTCAAGACAGGTACCTGTAAGACCATGAGTGGTCACACTAGTCATGTATATGCTGTGGCTATATCCAGTGATTCAGAGTTCATCGTATCGGGAAGTTATGATAATACGGTGAGACTATGGGACGTCAAGACAGGTACCTGTAAGACCATGAGTGGTAACACTAATTATGTATATGCTGTGGCTATATCCAGTGATTCAGAGTTCATCGTATCGGGAAGTTGAGATAAGACGGTGAGACTATGGGACGTCAAGACAGGTACCTGTAAGACCATGAGTGGTAACACTAGTCATGTATATGCTGTGGCTATATCCAGTGATTCAGAGTTCATAGTATCGGGAAGTTGAGATAAGACGGTGAGACTATGGGACGTCAAGACAGGTACCTGTAAGACCATGAGTGGTCACACGAGTTGAGTATCATCTGTGGCTATATCCAGTGATTCAGAGTTCATCGTATCGGGAAGTAGAGATTATACGGTGAGACTATGGGACGTCAAGACAGGTACCTGTAAGACCATGAGTGGTCACACTAGTCATGTATATGCTGTGGCTATATCCAGTGATTCAGAGTTCATCGTATCGGGAAGTAGAGATTATACGGTGAGACTATGGGACGTCAAGACAGGTACCTGTAAGACCATGAGTGGTCACACTAGTTATGTATCTTCTGTGGCTATATCCAGTGATTCAGAGTTCATCGTATCGGGAAGTGCAGATAAGACGGTGAGACTATGGGACGTCAAGACAGGTACCTGTAAGACCATGAGTGGTCACACTAGTTATGTATATGCTGTGGCTATATCCAGTGATTCAGAGTTCATCGTATCGGGAAGTTATGATAAGACGGTGAGACTATGGGACGTCAAGACAGGTACCTGTAAGACCATGAGTGGTCACACTAGTCATGTATATGCTGTGGCTATATCCAGTGATTCAGAGTTCATCGTATCGGGAAGTTATGATAATACGGTGAGACTATGGGACGTCAAGACAGGTACCTGTAAGACCATGAGTGGTCACACGAGTTATGTATCATCTGTGGCTATATCCAGTGATTCAGAGTTCATCGTATCGGGAAGTGCTGATTATACGGTAAGACTATGGGACGTCAAGACAGGTACCTGTAAGACCATGAGTGTTCACACGAGTTATGTATCATCTGTGGCTATATCCAGTGATTCAGAGTTCATCGTATCGGGAAGTTGAGATAAGACGGTGAGACTATGGGACGTCAAGACAGGTACCTGTAAGACCATGAGTGGTCACACTAGTCATGTATATACTGTGGCTATATCCAGTGATTCAGAGTTCATCGTATCGGGAAGTTGAGATAAGACGGTGAGACTATGGGACGTCAAGACAGGTACCTGTAAGACCATGAGTGGTCACACGAGTTATGTATCATCTGTGGCTATATCCAGTGATTCAGAGTTCATCGTATCGGGAAGTTATGATAATACGGTGAGACTATGGGACGTCAAGACAGGTACCTGTAAGACCATGAGTGGTCACACTAGTCATGTATATGCTGTGGCTATATCCAGTGATTCAGAGTTCATCGTATCGGGATGTTGAGATTATACGGTGAGACTATGGAACGTCAAGACAAGTACCTGTAAGACCATGAGTGGTCACACGAGTTATGTATCATCTGTGGCTATATCCAGTGATTGCAGAGTTCATCGTATCGGGAAATGCAGATTATACGGTGAGACTATGGGACGTCAAGACAGGTACCTGTAAGACCATGAGTGGTCACACTAGTCATGTATATGCTGTGGCTATATCCAGTGATTCAGAGTTCATCGTATCGGGAAGTAGAGATTATACGGTGAGACTATGGGACGTCAAGACAGGTACCTGTAAGACCATGAGTGGTCACACGAGTTATGTATCTTCTGTGGCTATATCCAGTGATTCAGAGTTCATCGTATCGGGAAGTTATGATAATACGGTGAGACTATGGGACGTCAAGACAGGTACCTGTAAGATCATGAGTGGTCACACGAGTTGAGTATCATCTGTGGCTATATCCAGTGATTCAGAGTTCATCGTATCGGGAAGTGCTGATTATACGGTAAGACTATGGAACGTCAAGACAGGTACCTGTAAGACCATGAGTGTTCACACGAGTTATGTATCATCTGTGGCTATATCCAGTGATTCAGAGTTCATCGTATCGGGAAGTTGAGATAAGACGGTGAGACTATGGGACGTCAAGACAGGTACCTGTAAGACCATGAGTGGTCACACTAGTCATGTATATACTGTGGCTATATCCAGTGATTCAGAGTTCATCGTATCGGGAAGTTGAGATAAGACGGTGAGACTATGGGACGTCAAGACAGGTACCTGTAAGATCATGAGTGGTCACACTAGTCATGTATATGCTGTGGCTATATCCAGTGATTCAGAGTTCATCGTATCGGGATGTTGAGATTATACGGTGAGACTATGGGACGTCAAGACAGGTACCTGTAAGATCATGAGTGGTCACACGAGTTGAGTATCATCTGTGGCTATATCCAGTGATTCAGAGTTCATCGTATCGGGAAGTGCTGATTATACGGTAAGACTATGGAACGTCAAGACAGGTACCTGTAAGACCATGAGTGTTCACACGAGTTATGTATCATCTGTGGCTATATCCAGTGATTCAGAGTTCATCGTATCGGGAAGTTGAGATAAGACGGTGAGACTATGGGACGTCAAGACAGGTACCTGTAAGACCATGAGTGGTCACACTAGTCATGTATATACTGTGGCTATATCCAGTGATTCAGAGTTCATCGTATCGGGAAGTTATGATAATACGGTGAGACTATGGGACGTCAAGACAGGTACCTGTAAGATCATGAGTGGTCACACTAGTCATGTATATGCTGTGGCTATATCCAGTGATTCAGAGTTCATCGTATCGGGATGTTGAGATTATACGGTGAGACTATGGGACGTCAAGACAAGTACCTGTAAGACCATGAGTGGTCACACGAGTTATGTATCATCTGTGGCTATATCCAGTGATTGCAGAGTTCATCGTATCGGGAAGTGCAGATTATACGGTGAGACTATGGGACGTCAAGACAGGTACCTGTAAGACCATGAGTGGTCACACTAGTCATGTATATGCTGTGGCTATATCCAGTGATTCAGAGTTCATCGTATCGGGAAGTAGAGATTATACGGTGAGACTATGGGACGTCAAGACAGGTACCTGTAAGACCATGAGTGGTCACACGAGTTATGTATCTTCTGTGGCTATATCCAGTGATTCAGAGTTCATCGTATCGGGAAGTTATGATAATACGGTGAGACTATGGGACGTCAAGACAGGTACCTGTAAGACCATGAGTGGTCACACTAGTCATGTATATGCTGTGGCTATATCCAGTGATTCAGAGTTCATCGTATCGGGAAGTTATGATAATACGGTGAGACTATGGGACGTCAAGACAGGTACCTGTAAGACCATGAGTGGTCACACTAGTTATGTATTATCTGTGGCTATATCCAGTGATTCAGAGTTCATCGTATCGGGAAGTTATGATAATACGGTGAGACTATGGGACGTCAAGACAGGTACCTGTAAGACCATGAGTGGTCACACGAGTTATGTATCATCTGTGGCTATATCCAGTGATTCAGAGTTCATCGTATCGGGAAGTGCTGATTATACGGTAAGACTATGGGACGTCAAGACAGGTACCTGTAAGACCATGAGTGTTCACACGAGTTATGTATCATCTGTGGCTATATCCAGTGATTGCAGAGTTCATCGTATCGGGAAGTTGAGATAAGACGGTGAGACTATGGGACGTCAAGACAGGTACCTGTAAGACCATGAGTGGTCACACTAGTCATGTATATACTGTGGCTATATCCAGTGATTCAGAGTTCATCGTATCGGGAAGTTGAGATAAGACGGTGAGACTATGGGACGTCAAGACAGGTACCTGTAAGACCATGAGTGGTCACACGAGTTATGTATCATCTGTGGCTATATCCAGTGATTCAGAGTTCATCGTATCGGGAAGTTATGATAATACGGTGAGACTATGGGACGTCAAGACAGGTACCTGTAAGACCATGAGTGGTCACACTAGTCATGTATATGCTGTGGCTATATCCAGTGATTCAGAGTTCATCGTATCGGGAAGTTGAGATAAGACGGTGAGACTATGGGACGTCAAGACAGGTACCTGTAAGACCATGAGTGGTCACACTAGTTATGTATCATCTGTGGCTATATCCAGTGATTCAGAGTTCATCGTATCGGGAAGTTGAGATAAGACGGTGAGACTATGGGACGTCAAGACAGGTACCTGTAAGACCATGAGTGGTCACACTAGTCATGTATATGCTGTGGCTATATCCAGTGATTCAGAGTTCATCGTATCGGGATGTTGAGATTATACGGTGAGACTATGGAACGTCAAGACAGGTACCTGTAAGACCATGAGTGGTCACACTAGTTATGTATCATCTGTGGCTATATCCAGTGATTCAGAGTTCATCGTATCGGGAAGTTGAGATAAGACGGTGAGACTATGGGACGTCAAGACAGGTACCTGTAAGACCATGAGTGGTCACACTAGTCATGTATATGCTGTGGCTATATCCAGTGATTCAGAGTTCATCGTATCGGGATGTTGAGATTATACGGTGAGACTATGGAACGTCAAGACAAGTACCTGTAAGACCATGAGTGGTCACACTAGTTATGTATCATCTGTGGCTATATCCAGTGATTCAGAGTTCATCGTATCGGGAAGTTGAGATAAGACGGTGAGACTATGGGACGTCAAGACAGGTACCTGTAAGACCATGAGTGGTCACACTAGTCATGTATATGCTGTGGCTATATCCAGTGATTCAGAGTTCATCGTATCGGGAAGTAGAGATTATACGGTGAGACTATGGGACGTCAAGACAGGTACCTGTAAGACCATGAGTGGTCACACGAGTTATGTATCTTCTGTGTCTATATCCAGTGATTCAGAGTTCATCGTATCGGGAAGTTATGATAATACGGTGAGACTATGGGACGTCAAGACAGGTACCTGTAAGATCATGAGTGGTCACACGAGTTGAGTATCATCTGTGGCTATATCCAGTGATTCAGAGTTCATCGTATCGGGAAGTGCTGATTATACGGTAAGACTATGGAACGTCAAGACAGGTACCTGTAAGACCATGAGTGTTCACACGAGTTATGTATCATCTGTGGCTATATCCAGTGATTCAGAGTTCATCGTATCGGGAAGTTGAGATAAGACGGTGAGACTATGGGACGTCAAGACAGGTACCTGTAAGACCATGAGTGGTCACACTAGTCATGTATATACTGTGGCTATATCCAGTGATTCAGAGTTCATCGTATCGGGAAGTTGAGATAAGACGGTGAGACTATGGGACGTCAAGACAGGTACCTGTAAGACCATGAGTGGTCACACTAGTTATGTATTATCTGTGGCTATATCCAGTGATTCAGAGTTCATCGTATCGGGAAGTTATGATAATACGGTGAGACTATGGGACGTCAAGACAGGTACCTGTAAGATCATGAGTGGTCACACTAGTCATGTATATGCTGTGGCTATATCCAGTGATTCAGAGTTCATCGTATCGGGATGTTGAGATTATACGGTGAGACTATGGGACGTCAAGACAAGTACCTGTAAGACCATGAGTGGTCACACGAGTTATGTATCATCTGTGGCTATATCCAGTGATTCAGAGTTCATCGTATCGGGAAGTTATGATAATACGGTGAGACTATGGGACGTCAAGACAGGTACCTGTAAGACCATGAGTGGTCACACTAGTCATGTATATGCTGTGGCTATATCCAGTGATTCAGAGTTCATCGTATCGGGAAGTAGAGATTATACGGTGAGACTATGGGACGTCAAGACAGGTACCTGTAAGACCATGAGTGGTCACACGAGTTATGTATCTTCTGTGGCTATATCCAGTGATTCAGAGTTCATCGTATCGGGAAGTTATGATAATACGGTGAGACTATGGGACGTCAAGACAGGTACCTGTAAGATCATGAGTGGTCACACTAGTCATGTAAAAGCTGTGGCTATATCCAGTGATTCAGAGTTCATCGTATCGGGAAGTAATGATTAGACGGTGAGACTATGGGACGTCAAGACAGGTACCTGTAAGACCATGAGTGGTCACACGAGTTATGTATCATCTGTGGCTATATCCAGTGATTCAGAGTTCATCGTATCGGGAAGTGCTGATTATACGGTAAGACTATGGGACGTCAAGACAGGTACCTGTAAGACCATGAGTGGTCACACTAGTCATGTATATGCTAAGCTATATCCAGTGATTCAGAGTTCATCGTATCGGGAAGTTATGATAAGACGGTGAGACTATGGGACGTCAAGACAGGTACCTGTAAGACCATGAGTGGTCACACTAGTCATGTATATACTGTGGCTATATCCAGTGATTCAGAGTTCATCGTATCGGGAAGTTGAGATAAGACGGTGAGACTATGGGACGTCAAGACAGGTACCTGTAAGACCATGAGTGGTCACACTAGTTATGTATTATCTGTGGCTATATCCAGTGATTCAGAGTTCATCGTATCGGGAAGTTATGATAATACGGTGAGACTATGGGACGTCAAGACAGGTACCTGTAAGATCATGAGTGGTCACACTAGTCATGTATATGCTGTGGCTATATCCAGTGATTCAGAGTTCATCGTATCGGGAAGTAGAGATTATACGGTGAGACTATGGGACGTCAAGACAGGTACCTGTAAGACCATGAGTGGTCACACGAGTTATGTATCTTCTGTGGCTATATCCAGTGATTCAGAGTTCATCGTATCGGGAAGTGCAGATAAGACGGTGAGACTATGGGACGTCAAGACAGGTACCTGTAAGATCATGAGTGGTCACACTAGTCATGTATATGCTGTGGCTATATCCAGTGATTCAGAGTTCATCGTATCGGGATGTTGAGATTATACGGTGAGACTATGGAACGTCAAGACAAGTACCTGTAAGACCATGAGTGGTCACACTAGTTATGTATCTTCTGTGGCTATATCCAGTGATTCAGAGTTCATCGTATCGGGAAGTGCAGATTATACGGTGAGACTATGGGACGTCAAGACAGGTACCTGTAAGACCATGAGTGGTCACACTAGTCATGTATATGCTGTGGCTATATCCAGTGATTCAGAGTTCATCGTATCGGGAAGTGCTGATTATACGGTGAGACTATGGGACGTCAAGACAGGTACCTGTAAGACCATGAGTGGTCACACTAGTTATGTATCTTCTGTGGCTATATCCAGTGATTCAGAGTTCATCGTATCGGGAAGTGCAGATTATAAGGTGAGACTATGGGATGTCAAGTCAGGTACCTGTAAGATCATGAGTGGTCACACGAGTTGAGTATCATCTGTGGCTATATCCAGTGATTCAGAGTTCATCGTATCGGGAAGTGCTGATTATACGGTAAGACTATGGAACGTCAAGACAGGTACCTGTAAGACCATGAGTGTTCACACGAGTTATGTATCATCTGTGGCTATATCCAGTGATTCAGAGTTCATCGTATCGGGAAGTTGAGATAAGACGGTGAGACTATGGGACGTCAAGACAGGTACCTGTAAGACCATGAGTGGTCACACTAGTCATGTATATACTGTGGCTATATCCAGTGATTCAGAGTTCATCGTATCGGGAAGTTGAGATAAGACGGTGAGACTATGGGACGTCAAGACAGGTACCTGTAAGACCATGAGTGGTCACACTAGTTATGTATTATCTGTGGCTATATCCAGTGATTCAGAGTTCATCGTATCGGGAAGTAGAGATTATACGGTGAGACTATGGGACGTCAAGACAGGTACCTGTAAGATCATGAGTGGTCACACTAGTCATGTATATGCTGTGGCTATATCCAGTGATTCAGAGTTCATCGTATCGGGATGTTGAGATTATACGGTGAGACTATGGAACGTCAAGACAAGTACCTGTAAGACCATGAGTGGTCACACGAGTTATGTATCATCTGTGGCTATATCCAGTGATTGCAGAGTTCATCGTATCGGGAAGTGCAGATTATACGGTGAGACTATGGGACGTCAAGACAGGTACCTGTAAGACCATGAGTGGTCACACTAGTCATGTATATGCTGTGGCTATATCCAGTGATTCAGAGTTCATCGTATCGGGAAGTGCTGATTATACGGTGAGACTATGGGACGTCAAGACAGGTACCTGTAAGACCATGAGTGGTCACACTAGTTATGTATCTTCTGTGGCTATATCCAGTGATTCAGAGTTCATCGTATCGGGAAGTGCAGATTATAAGGTGAGACTATGGGACGTCAAGACAGGTACCTGTAAGACCATGAGTGGTCACACTAATTATGTATATGCTGTGGCTATATCCAGTGATTATGAGTTCATCGTATCGGGAAGTGCAGATTATAAGGTGAGACTATGGGATGTCAAGTCAGGTACCTGTAAGATCATGAGTGGTCACACGAGTTGAGTATCATCTGTGGCTATATCCAGTGATTCAGAGTTCATCGTATCGGGAAGTTGAGATAAGACGGTGAGACTATGGGACGTCAAGACAGGTACCTGTAAGACCATGAGTGGTCACACTAGTCATGTATATACTGTGGCTATATCCAGTGATTCAGAGTTCATCGTATCGGGAAGTTGAGATAAGACGGTGAGACTATGGGACGTCAAGACAGGTACCTGTAAGACCATGAGTGGTCACACTAGTTATGTATTATCTGTGGCTATATCCAGTGATTCAGAGTTCATCGTATCGGGAAGTTATGATAATACGGTGAGACTATGGGACGTCAAGACAGGTACCTGTAAGATCATGAGTGGTCACACTAGTCATGTATATGCTGTGGCTATATCCAGTGATTCAGAGTTCATCGTATCGGGAAGTTGAGATAAGACGGTGAGACTATGGGACGTCAAGACAGGTACCTGTAAGACCATGAGTGGTCACACGAGTTATGTATCATCTGTGGCTATATCCAGTGATTGCAGAGTTCATCGTTTCGGGAAGTGATGATAATACGGTGAGACTATGGGACGTCAAGACAGGTACCTGTAAGACCATGAGTGGTCACACTAGTCATGTATATGCTGTGGCTATATCCAGTGATTCAGAGTTCATCGTATCGGGAAGAAGAGATAAGACGGTGAGACTATGGGACGTCAAGACAGGTACCTGTAAGACCATGAGTGGTCACACTAGTCATGTATATGCTGTGGCTATATCCAGTGATTCAGAGTTCATCGTATCGGGAAGTAGAGATTATACGGTGAGACTATGGGACGTCAAGACAGGTACCTGTAAGACCATGAGTGGTCACACTAGTTATGTATTATCTGTGGCTATATCCAGTGATTCAGAGTTCATCGTATCGGGAAGTTATGATAATACGGTGAGACTATGGGACATCAAGACAGGTACCTGTAAGACCATGAGTGGTCACACTAGTCATGTATCTTCTGTGGCTATATCCAGTGATTCAGAGTTCATCGTATCGGGAAGTGCAGATTATACGGTGAGACTATGGGACGTCAAGACAGGTACCTGTAAGACCATGAGTGGTCACACTAGTTGTGTAAATGCTGTGGCTATATCCAGTGATTCAGAGTTCATCGTATCGGGAAGTTATGATAATACGGTGAGACTATGGGACGTCAAGACAAGTACCTGTAAGACCATGAGTGGTCACACGAGTTATGTATCATCTGTGGCTATATCCAGTGATTCAGAGTTCATCGTATTGGGAAGTTATGATTAGACGGTGAGACTATGGAACGTCAAGACAAGTACCTGTAAGACCATGAGTGGTCACACGAGTTATGTATCATCTGTGGCTATATCCAGTGATTCAGAGTTCATCGTATCGGGAAGTAGAGATTATACGGTGAGACTATGGGACGTCAAGACAGGTACCTGTAAGACCATGAGTGGTCACACTAGTCATGTATCTTCTGTGGCTATATCCAGTGATTCAGAGTTCATCGTATCGGGAAGTTATGATTAGACGGTGAGACTATGGGACGTCAAGACAGGTACCTGTAAGACCATGAGTGGTCACACTAGTTATGTATCTTCTGTGGCTATATCCAGTGATTCAGAGTTCATCGTATCGGGAAGTTATGATAAGACGGTGAGACTATGGGACGTCAAGACAGGTACCTGTAAGACCATGAGTGGTCACACTAGTCATGTATATGCTGTGGCTATATCCAGTGATTCAGAGTTCATCGTATCGGGAAGTTATGATAATACGGTGAGACTATGGGACGTCAAGACAGGTACCTGTAAGACCATGAGTGGTAACACTAATTATGTATATGCTGTGGCTATATCCAGTGATTCAGAGTTCATCGTATCGGGAAGTTATGATAAGACGGTGAGACTATGGGACGTCAAGACAGGTACCTGTAAGACCATGAGTGGTCACACTAGTCATGTATATGCTGTGGCTATATCCAGTGATTCAGAGTTCATCGTATCGGGAAGTTGAGATAAGACGGTGAGACTATGGGACGTCAAGACAGGTACCTGTAAGACCATGAGTGGTCACACTAGTTATGTATCTTCTGTGGCTATATCCAGTGATTCAGAGTTCATCGTATCGGGAAGTTATGATAATACGGTGAGACTATGGGACGTCAAGACAGGTACCTGTAAGATCATGAGTGGTCACACTAGTCATGTATATGCTGTGGCTATATCCAGTGATTCAGAGTTCATCGTATCGGGATGTTGAGATTATACGGTGAGACTATGGAACGTCAAGACAAGTACCTGTAAGACCATGAGTGGTCACACGAGTTATGTATCATCTGTGGCTATATCCAGTGATTCAGAGTTCATCGTATCGGGAAGTAGAGATTATACGGTGAGACTATGGGACGTCAAGACAGGTACCTGTAAGACCATGAGTGGTCACACGAGTTATGTATCTTCTGTGGCTATATCCAGTGATTCAGAGTTCATCGTATCGGGAAGTTATGATAATACGGTGAGACTATGGGACGTCAAGACAGGTACCTGTAAGATCATGAGTGGTCACACTAGTCATATATATGCTGTGGCTATATCCAGTGATTCAGAGTTCATCGTATCGGGATGTTGAGATTATACGGTGAGACTATGAGACGTCAAGACAGGTACCTGTAAGACCATGAGTGTTCACACTAGTTATGTATCATCTGTGGCTATATCCAGTGATTCAGAGTTCATCGTATCGGGAAGTAGAGATTATACGGTGAGACTATGGGACGTCAAGACAGGTACCTGTAAGACCATGAGTGGTCACACTAGTCATGTATATGCTGTGGCTATATCCAGTGATTCAGAGTTCATCGTATCGGGAAGTGCTGATTATACGGTGAGACTATGGGACGTCAAGACAGGTACCTGTAAGACCATGAGTGGTCACACTAGTCATGTATATGCTGTGGCTATATCCAGTGATTCAGAGTTCATCGTATCGGGAAGTGCAGATTATAAGGTGAGACTATGGGATGTCAAGTCAGGTACCTGTAAGATCATGAGTGGTCACACGAGTTGAGTATCATCTGTGGCTATATCCAGTGATTCAGAGTTCATCGTATCGGGAAGTTGAGATAAGACGGTGAGACTATGGGACGTCAAGACAGGTACCTGTAAGACCATGAGTGGTCACACTAGTCATGTATATGCTGTGGCTATATCCAGTGATTCAGAGTTCATCGTTTCGGGAAGTGATGATAATACGGTGAGACTATGGGACGTCAAGACAGGTACCTGTAAGACCATGAGTGGTAACACTAGTCATGTATATGCTGTGGCTATATCCAGTGATTATGAGTTCATCGTATCGGGAAGTTATGATAATACGGTGAGACTATGGGACGTCAAGACAGGTACCTGTAAGACCATGAGTGGTAACACTAGTCATGTATATGCTGTGGCTATATCCAGTGATTATGAGTTCATCGTATCGGGAAGTTATGATAATACGGTGAGAATATGGGACGTCAAGACAGGTACCTGTAAGACCATGAGTGGTCACACTAGTCATGTATATGCTGTGGCTATATCCAGTGATTTAGAGTTCATCGTATCGGGAAGTTATGATAATACGGTGAGACTATGGGACGTCAAGACAGGTACCTGTAAGACCATGAGTGGTCACACTAGTTATGTATTATCTGTGGCTATATCCAGTGATTCAGAGTTCATCGTATCGGGAAGTTGAGATAAGACGGTGAGACTATGGGACGTCAAGACAGGTACCTGTAAGACCATGAGTGGTCACACTAATTATGTATATGCTGTGGCTATATCCAGTGATTGCAGAGTTCATCGTATCGGGAAGTTGAGATGATACGGTGAGACTATGGGACGTCAAGACAGGTACCTGTAAGACCATGAGTGGTCACACTAGTCATGTATATGCTGTGGCTATATCCAGTTATTCAGAGTTCATCGTATCGGGAAGTGCAGATTATACGGTAAGACTATGGGACATCAAGACAGGTACCTGTAAGACCATGAGTGGTCACACTAGTTATGTATCTTCTGTGGCTATATCCAGTGATTCAGAGTTCATCGTATCGGGAAGTGCAGATTATAAGGTGAGACTATGGGATGTCAAGTCAGGTACCTGTAAGATTATGAGTGGTCACACTAGTCATGTATATGCTAAGCTAAATCCAGTGATTCAGAGTTCATCGTATCGGGAAGTTATGATAATACGGTGAGACTATGGGACGTCAAGACAGGTACCTGTAAGACCATGAGTGGTCACACTAGTTATGTATCTTCTGTGGCTATATCCAGTGATTCAGAGTTCATCGTATCGGGAAGTTATGATAATACGGTGAGACTATGGGACGTCAAGACAGGTACCTGTAAGACCATGAGTGGTCACACTAATTATGTATCATCTGTGGCTATATCCAGTGATTGCAGAGTTCATCGTATCGGGAAGTAGAGATTATACGGTGAGACTATGGGACGTCAAGACAGGTACCTGTAAGACCATGAGTGGTCACACTAGTCATGTATATGCTGTGGCTATATCCAGTGATTCAGAGTTCATCGTATCGGGAAGTTGAGATAAGACGGTGAGACTATGGGACGTCAAGACAGGTACCTGTAAGACCATGAGTGGTCACACTAGTTATGTATCTTCTGTGGCTATATCCAGTGATTCAGAGTTCATCGTATCGGGAAGTTATGATAATACGGTGAGACTATGGGACGTCAAGACAGGTACCTGTAAGATCATGAGTGGTCACACTAGTCATGTATATGCTGTGGCTATATCCAGTGATTCAGAGTTCATCGTATCGGGATGTTGAGATTATACGGTGAGACTATGGAACGTCAAGACAAGTACCTGTAAGACCATGAGTGGTCACACGAGTTATGTATCATCTGTGGCTATATCCAGTGATTCAGAGTTCATCGTATCGGGAAGTAGAGATTATACGGTGAGACTATGGGACGTCAAGACAGGTACCTGTAAGACCATGAGTGGTCACACGAGTTATGTATCTTCTGTGGCTATATCCAGTGATTCAGAGTTCATCGTATCGGGAAGTTATGATAATACGGTGAGACTATGGGACGTCAAGACAGGTACCTGTAAGATCATGAGTGGTCACACTAGTCATATATATGCTGTGGCTATATCCAGTGATTCAGAGTTCATCGTATCGGGATGTTGAGATTATACGGTGAGACTATGAGACGTCAAGACAGGTACCTGTAAGACCATGAGTGTTCACACTAGTTATGTATCATCTGTGGCTATATCCAGTGATTCAGAGTTCATCGTATCGGGAAGTAGAGATTATACGGTGAGACTATGGGACGTCAAGACAGGTACCTGTAAGACCATGAGTGGTCACACTAGTCATGTATATGCTGTGGCTATATCCAGTGATTCAGAGTTCATCGTATCGGGAAGTGCTGATTATACGGTGAGACTATGGGACGTCAAGACAGGTACCTGTAAGACCATGAGTGGTCACACTAGTTATGTATCTTCTGTGGCTATATCCAGTGATTCAGAGTTCATCGTATCGGGAAGTGCAGATTATAAGGTGAGACTATGGGACGTCAAGACAGGTACCTGTAAGACCATGAGTGGTCACACTAATTATGTATATGCTGTGGCTATATCCAGTGATTATGAGTTCATCGTATCGGGAAGTGCAGATTATAAGGTGAGACTATGGGATGTCAAGTCAGGTACCTGTAAGATCATGAGTGGTCACACGAGTTGAGTATCATCTGTGGCTATATCCAGTGATTCAGAGTTCATCGTATCGGGAAGTTGAGATAAGACGGTGAGACTATGGGACGTCAAGACAGGTACCTGTAAGACCATGAGTGGTCACACTAGTCATGTATATGCTGTGGCTATATCCAGTGATTCAGAGTTCATCGTTTCGGGAAGTGATGATAATACGGTGAGACTATGGGACGTCAAGACAGGTACCTGTAAGACCATGAGTGGTAACACTAGTCATGTATATGCTGTGGCTATATCCAGTGATTATGAGTTCATCGTATCGGGAAGTTATGATAATACGGTGAGACTATGGGACGTCAAGACAGGTACCTGTAAGACCATGAGTGGTAACACTAGTCATGTATATGCTGTGGCTATATCCAGTGATTATGAGTTCATCGTATCGGGAAGTTATGATAATACGGTGAGAATATGGGACGTCAAGACAGGTACCTGTAAGACCATGAGTGGTCACACTAGTCATGTATATGCTGTGGCTATATCCAGTGATTTAGAGTTCATCGTATCGGGAAGTTATGATAATACGGTGAGACTATGGGACGTCAAGACAGGTACCTGTAAGACCATGAGTGGTCACACTAGTTATGTATTATCTGTGGCTATATCCAGTGATTCAGAGTTCATCGTATCGGGAAGTTGAGATAAGACGGTGAGACTATGGGACGTCAAGACAGGTACCTGTAAGACCATGAGTGGTCACACTAATTATGTATATGCTGTGGCTATATCCAGTGATTGCAGAGTTCATCGTATCGGGAAGTTGAGATGATACGGTGAGACTATGGGACGTCAAGACAGGTACCTGTAAGACCATGAGTGGTCACACTAGTCATGTATATGCTGTGGCTATATCCAGTTATTCAGAGTTCATCGTATCGGGAAGTGCAGATTATACGGTAAGACTATGGGACATCAAGACAGGTACCTGTAAGACCATGAGTGGTCACACTAGTTATGTATCTTCTGTGGCTATATCCAGTGATTCAGAGTTCATCGTATCGGGAAGTGCAGATTATAAGGTGAGACTATGGGATGTCAAGTCAGGTACCTGTAAGATTATGAGTGGTCACACTAGTCATGTATATGCTAAGCTAAATCCAGTGATTCAGAGTTCATCGTATCGGGAAGTTATGATAATACGGTGAGACTATGGGACGTCAAGACAGGTACCTGTAAGACCATGAGTGGTCACACTAGTTATGTATTATCTGTGGCTATATCCAGTGATTCAGAGTTCATCGTATCGGGAAGTTATGATAATACGGTGAGACTATGGGACGTCAAGACAGGTACCTGTAAGACCATGAGTGGTCACACTAATTATGTATCATCTGTGGCTATATCCAGTGATTGCAGAGTTCATCGTATCGGGAAGTAGAGATTATACGGTGAGACTATGGCACGTCAAGACAGGTACCTGTAAGACCATGAGTGGTCACACGAGTTATGTATCATCTGTGGCTATATCCAGTGATTCAGAGTTCATCGTATCGGGAAGTAGAGATTAGACGGTGAGACTATGGCACGTCAAGACAGGTACCTGTAAGACCATGAGTGGTCACACTAGTTATGTATCTTCTGTGGCTATATCCAGTGATTCAGAGTTCATCGTATCGGGAAGTAGAGATTAGACGGTGAGACTATGGGACGTCAAGTCAGGTACCTGTAAGACCATGAGTGGTAACACTAATTATGTATATGCTGTGGCTATATCCAGTGATTCAGAGTTCATCGTATCGGGAAGAAGAGATAAGACGGTGAGACTATGGGACGTCAAGACAGGTACCTGTAAGACCATGAGTGGTCACACTAGTCATGTATATGCTGTGGCTATATCCAGTGATTCAGAGTTCATCGTATCGGGAAGTGCAGATTATAAGGTGAGACTATGGGATGTCAAGTCAGGTACCTGTAAGATCATGAGTGGTCACACGAGTTGAGTATCATCTGTGGCTATATCCAGTGATTCAGAGTTCATCGTATCGGGAAGTGCTGATTATACGGTGAGACTATGGGACGTCAAGACAGGTACCTGTAAGACCATGAGTGGTCACACTAGTTATGTATCTTCTGTGGCTATATCCAGTGATTCAGAGTTCATCGTATCGGGAAGTGCAGATTAGACGGTGAGACTATGGGATGTCAAGTCAGGTACCTGTAAGATCATGAGTGGTCACACGAGTTGAGTATCATCTGTGGCTATATCCAGTGATTCAGAGTTCATCGTATCGGGAAGTGCTGATTATACGGTAAGACTATGGAACGTCAAGACAGGTACCTGTAAGACCATGAGTGTTCACACGAGTTATGTATCATCTGTGGCTATATCCAGTGATTCAGAGTTCATCGTATCGGGAAGTTGAGATAAGACGGTGAGACTATGGGACGTCAAGACAGGTACCTGTAAGACCATGAGTGGTAACACTAGTTATGTATCATCTGTGGCTATATCCAGTGATTCAGAGTTCATCGTATCGGGAAGTTATGATAATACGGTGAGACTATGGGACGTCAAGACTGGTACCTGTAAGACCATGAGTGGTCACACTAGTTATGTATTATCTGTGGCTATATCCAGTGATTCAGAGTTCATCGTATCGGGAAGTTATGATAATACGGTGAGACTATGGGACGTCAAGACAGGTACCTGTAAGACCATGAGTGGTCACACTAATTATGTATATGCTGTGGCTATTTCCAGTGATTCAGAGTTCATCGTATCGGGAAGTGCAGATTATAAGGTGAGACTATGGGATGTCAAGTCAGGTACCTGTAAGATCATGAGTGGTCACACGAGTTGAGTATCATCTGTGGCTATATCCAGTGATTCAGAGTTCATCGTATCGGGAAGTGCTGATTATACGGTGAGACTATGGGACGTCAAGACAGGTACCTGTAAGACCATGAGTGGTCACACTAGTTATGTATCTTCTGTGGCTATATCCAGTGATTCAGAGTTCATCGTATCGGGAAGTGCAGATTATAAGGTGAGACTATGGGATGTCAAGTCAGGTACCTGTAAGATCATGAGTGGTCACACGAGTTGAGTATCATCTGTGGCTATATCCAGTGATTCAGAGTTCATCGTATCGGGAAGTGCAGATTATACGGTGAGACTATGGGACGTCAAGACAGGTACCTGTAAGACCATGAGTGGTCACACTAGTTGTGTAAATGCTGTGGCTATATCCAGTGATTCAGAGTTCATCGTATCGGGAAGTTATGATAATACGGTGAGACTATGGGACGTCAAGACAAGTACCTGTAAGACCATGAGTGGTCACACGAGTTATGTATCATCTGTGGCTATATCCAGTGATTCAGAGTTCATCGTATTGGGAAGTTATGATTAGACGGTGAGACTATGGAACGTCAAGACAAGTACCTGTAAGACCATGAGTGGTCACACGAGTTATGTATCATCTGTGGCTATATCCAGTGATTCAGAGTTCATCGTATCGGGAAGTAGAGATTATACGGTGAGACTATGGGACGTCAAGACAGGTACCTGTAAGACCATGAGTGGTCACACTAGTCATGTATCTTCTGTGGCTATATCCAGTGATTCAGAGTTCATCGTATCGGGAAGTTATGATTAGACGGTGAGACTATGGGACGTCAAGACAGGTACCTGTAAGACCATGAGTGGTCACACTAGTTATGTATCTTCTGTGGCTATATCCAGTGATTCAGAGTTCATCGTATCGGGAAGTTATGATAAGACGGTGAGACTATGGGACGTCAAGACAGGTACCTGTAAGACCATGAGTGGTCACACTAGTCATGTATATGCTGTGGCTATATCCAGTGATTCAGAGTTCATCGTATCGGGAAGTTATGATAATACGGTGAGACTATGGGACGTCAAGACAGGTACCTGTAAGACCATGAGTGGTAACACTAATTATGTATATGCTGTGGCTATATCCAGTGATTCAGAGTTCATCGTATCGGGAAGTTATGATAAGACGGTGAGACTATGGGACGTCAAGACAGGTACCTGTAAGACCATGAGTGGTCACACTAGTCATGTATATGCTGTGGCTATATCCAGTGATTCAGAGTTCATCGTATCGGGAAGTTGAGATAAGACGGTGAGACTATGGGACGTCAAGACAGGTACCTGTAAGACCATGAGTGGTCACACTAGTTATGTATCTTCTGTGGCTATATCCAGTGATTCAGAGTTCATCGTATCGGGAAGTTATGATAATACGGTGAGACTATGGGACGTCAAGACAGGTACCTGTAAGATCATGAGTGGTCACACTAGTCATGTATATGCTGTGGCTATATCCAGTGATTCAGAGTTCATCGTATCGGGATGTTGAGATTATACGGTGAGACTATGGAACGTCAAGACAAGTACCTGTAAGACCATGAGTGGTCACACGAGTTATGTATCATCTGTGGCTATATCCAGTGATTCAGAGTTCATCGTATCGGGAAGTAGAGATTATACGGTGAGACTATGGGACGTCAAGACAGGTACCTGTAAGACCATGAGTGGTCACACGAGTTATGTATCTTCTGTGGCTATATCCAGTGATTCAGAGTTCATCGTATCGGGAAGTTATGATAATACGGTGAGACTATGGGACGTCAAGACAGGTACCTGTAAGATCATGAGTGGTCACACTAGTCATATATATGCTGTGGCTATATCCAGTGATTCAGAGTTCATCGTATCGGGATGTTGAGATTATACGGTGAGACTATGAGACGTCAAGACAGGTACCTGTAAGACCATGAGTGTTCACACTAGTTATGTATCATCTGTGGCTATATCCAGTGATTCAGAGTTCATCGTATCGGGAAGTAGAGATTATACGGTGAGACTATGGGACGTCAAGACAGGTACCTGTAAGACCATGAGTGGTCACACTAGTCATGTATATGCTGTGGCTATATCCAGTGATTCAGAGTTCATCGTATCGGGAAGTGCTGATTATACGGTGAGACTATGGGACGTCAAGACAGGTACCTGTAAGACCATGAGTGGTCACACTAGTTATGTATCTTCTGTGGCTATATCCAGTGATTCAGAGTTCATCGTATCGGGAAGTGCAGATTATAAGGTGAGACTATGGGACGTCAAGACAGGTACCTGTAAGACCATGAGTGGTCACACTAATTATGTATATGCTGTGGCTATATCCAGTGATTATGAGTTCATCGTATCGGGAAGTGCAGATTATAAGGTGAGACTATGGGATGTCAAGTCAGGTACCTGTAAGATCATGAGTGGTCACACGAGTTGAGTATCATCTGTGGCTATATCCAGTGATTCAGAGTTCATCGTATCGGGAAGTTGAGATAAGACGGTGAGACTATGGGACGTCAAGACAGGTACCTGTAAGACCATGAGTGGTCACACTAGTCATGTATATGCTGTGGCTATATCCAGTGATTCAGAGTTCATCGTTTCGGGAAGTGATGATAATACGGTGAGACTATGGGACGTCAAGACAGGTACCTGTAAGACCATGAGTGGTAACACTAGTCATGTATATGCTGTGGCTATATCCAGTGATTATGAGTTCATCGTATCGGGAAGTTATGATAATACGGTGAGACTATGGGACGTCAAGACAGGTACCTGTAAGACCATGAGTGGTAACACTAGTCATGTATATGCTGTGGCTATATCCAGTGATTATGAGTTCATCGTATCGGGAAGTTATGATAATACGGTGAGAATATGGGACGTCAAGACAGGTACCTGTAAGACCATGAGTGGTCACACTAGTCATGTATATGCTGTGGCTATATCCAGTGATTTAGAGTTCATCGTATCGGGAAGTTATGATAATACGGTGAGACTATGGGACGTCAAGACAGGTACCTGTAAGACCATGAGTGGTCACACTAGTTATGTATTATCTGTGGCTATATCCAGTGATTCAGAGTTCATCGTATCGGGAAGTTGAGATAAGACGGTGAGACTATGGGACGTCAAGACAGGTACCTGTAAGACCATGAGTGGTCACACTAATTATGTATATGCTGTGGCTATATCCAGTGATTGCAGAGTTCATCGTATCGGGAAGTTGAGATGATACGGTGAGACTATGGGACGTCAAGACAGGTACCTGTAAGACCATGAGTGGTCACACTAGTCATGTATATGCTGTGGCTATATCCAGTTATTCAGAGTTCATCGTATCGGGAAGTGCAGATTATACGGTAAGACTATGGGACATCAAGACAGGTACCTGTAAGACCATGAGTGGTCACACTAGTTATGTATCTTCTGTGGCTATATCCAGTGATTCAGAGTTCATCGTATCGGGAAGTGCAGATTATAAGGTGAGACTATGGGATGTCAAGTCAGGTACCTGTAAGATTATGAGTGGTCACACTAGTCATGTATATGCTAAGCTAAATCCAGTGATTCAGAGTTCATCGTATCGGGAAGTTATGATAATACGGTGAGACTATGGGACGTCAAGACAGGTACCTGTAAGACCATGAGTGGTCACACTAGTTATGTATTATCTGTGGCTATATCCAGTGATTCAGAGTTCATCGTATCGGGAAGTTATGATAATACGGTGAGACTATGGGACGTCAAGACAGGTACCTGTAAGACCATGAGTGGTCACACTAATTATGTATCATCTGTGGCTATATCCAGTGATTGCAGAGTTCATCGTATCGGGAAGTAGAGATTATACGGTGAGACTATGGGACGTCAAGACAGGTACCTGTAAGACCATGAGTGGTCACACTAGTCATGTATATGCTGTGGCTATATCCAGTGATTCAGAGTTCATCGTATCGGGAAGTGCAGATTATACGGTAAGACTATGGGACGTCAAGACAGGTACCTGTAAGACCATGAGTGGTCACACTAGTTATGTATCTTCTGTGGCTATATCCAGTGATTCAGAGTTCATCGTATCGGGAAGTGCAGATTATAAGGTGAGACTATGGGATGTCAAGTCAGGTACCTGTAAGACCATGAGTGGTAACACTAATTATGTATATGCTGTGGCTATATCCAGTGATTCAGAGTTCATCGTATCGGGAAGAAGAGATAAGACGGTGAGACTATGGGACGTCAAGACAGGTACCTGTAAGACCATGAGTGGTCACACTAGTCATGTATATGCTGTGGCTATATCCAGTGATTCAGAGTTCATCGTATCGGGAAGTGCAGATTATAAGGTGAGACTATGGGATGTCAAGTCAGGTACCTGTAAGATCATGAGTGGTCACACGAGTTGAGTATCATCTGTGGCTATATCCAGTGATTCAGAGTTCATCGTATCGGGAAGTGCTGATTATACGGTGAGACTATGGGACGTCAAGACAGGTACCTGTAAGACCATGAGTGGTCACACTAGTTATGTATCTTCTGTGGCTATATCCAGTGATTCAGAGTTCATCGTATCGGGAAGTGCAGATTAGACGGTGAGACTATGGGATGTCAAGTCAGGTACCTGTAAGATCATGAGTGGTCACACGAGTTGAGTATCATCTGTGGCTATATCCAGTGATTCAGAGTTCATCGTATCGGGAAGTGCTGATTATACGGTAAGACTATGGAACGTCAAGACAGGTACCTGTAAGACCATGAGTGTTCACACGAGTTATGTATCATCTGTGGCTATATCCAGTGATTCAGAGTTCATCGTATCGGGAAGTTGAGATAAGACGGTGAGACTATGGGACGTCAAGACAGGTACCTGTAAGACCATGAGTGGTAACACTAGTTATGTATCATCTGTGGCTATATCCAGTGATTCAGAGTTCATCGTATCGGGAAGTTATGATAATACGGTGAGACTATGGGACGTCAAGACTGGTACCTGTAAGACCATGAGTGGTCACACTAGTTATGTATTATCTGTGGCTATATCCAGTGATTCAGAGTTCATCGTATCGGGAAGTTATGATAATACGGTGAGACTATGGGACGTCAAGACAGGTACCTGTAAGACCATGAGTGGTCACACTAATTATGTATATGCTGTGGCTATTTCCAGTGATTCAGAGTTCATCGTATCGGGAAGTGCAGATTATAAGGTGAGACTATGGGATGTCAAGTCAGGTACCTGTAAGATCATGAGTGGTCACACGAGTTGAGTATCATCTGTGGCTATATCCAGTGATTCAGAGTTCATCGTATCGGGAAGTGCTGATTATACGGTGAGACTATGGGACGTCAAGACAGGTACCTGTAAGACCATGAGTGGTCACACTAGTTATGTATCTTCTGTGGCTATATCCAGTGATTCAGAGTTCATCGTATCGGGAAGTGCAGATTATAAGGTGAGACTATGGGATGTCAAGTCAGGTACCTGTAAGATCATGAGTGGTCACACGAGTTGAGTATCATCTGTGGCTATATCCAGTGATTCAGAGTTCATCGTATCGGGAAGTGCAGATTATACGGTGAGACTATGGGACGTCAAGACAGGTACCTGTAAGACCATGAGTGGTCACACGAGTTATGTATCATCTGTGGCTATATCCAGTGATTCAGAGTTCATCGTATCGGGAAGTTATGATAATACGGTGAGACTATGGGACGTCAAGACAAGTACCTGTAAGACCATGAGTGGTCACACGAGTTATGTATCATCTGTGGCTATATCCAGTGATTCAGAGTTCATCGTATTGGGAAGTTATGATTAGACGGTGAGACTATGGAACGTCAAGACAAGTACCTGTAAGACCATGAGTGGTCACACGAGTTATGTATCATCTGTGGCTATATCCAGTGATTCAGAGTTCATCGTATCGGGAAGTAGAGATTATACGGTGAGACTATGGGACGTCAAGACAGGTACCTGTAAGACCATGAGTGGTCACACTAGTCATGTATCTTCTGTGGCTATATCCAGTGATTCAGAGTTCATCGTATCGGGAAGTTATGATTAGACGGTGAGACTATGGGACGTCAAGACAGGTACCTGTAAGACCATGAGTGGTCACACTAGTTATGTATCTTCTGTGGCTATATCCAGTGATTCAGAGTTCATCGTATCGGGAAGTTATGATAAGACGGTGAGACTATGGGACGTCAAGACAGGTACCTGTAAGACCATGAGTGGTCACACTAGTCATGTATATGCTGTGGCTATATCCAGTGATTCAGAGTTCATCGTATCGGGAAGTTATGATAATACGGTGAGACTATGGGACGTCAAGACAGGTACCTGTAAGACCATGAGTGGTAACACTAATTATGTATATGCTGTGGCTATATCCAGTGATTCAGAGTTCATCGTATCGGGAAGTTATGATAAGACGGTGAGACTATGGGACGTCAAGACAGGTACCTGTAAGACCATGAGTGGTCACACTAGTCATGTATATGCTGTGGCTATATCCAGTGATTCAGAGTTCATCGTATCGGGAAGTTGAGATAAGACGGTGAGACTATGGGACGTCAAGACAGGTACCTGTAAGACCATGAGTGGTCACACTAGTTATGTATCTTCTGTGGCTATATCCAGTGATTCAGAGTTCATCGTATCGGGAAGTTATGATAATACGGTGAGACTATGGGACGTCAAGACAGGTACCTGTAAGATCATGAGTGGTCACACTAGTCATGTATATGCTGTGGCTATATCCAGTGATTCAGAGTTCATCGTATCGGGATGTTGAGATTATACGGTGAGACTATGGAACGTCAAGACAAGTACCTGTAAGACCATGAGTGGTCACACGAGTTATGTATCATCTGTGGCTATATCCAGTGATTCAGAGTTCATCGTATCGGGAAGTAGAGATTATACGGTGAGACTATGGGACGTCAAGACAGGTACCTGTAAGACCATGAGTGGTCACACGAGTTATGTATCTTCTGTGGCTATATCCAGTGATTCAGAGTTCATCGTATCGGGAAGTTATGATAATACGGTGAGACTATGGGACGTCAAGACAGGTACCTGTAAGATCATGAGTGGTCACACTAGTCATATATATGCTGTGGCTATATCCAGTGATTCAGAGTTCATCGTATCGGGATGTTGAGATTATACGGTGAGACTATGAGACGTCAAGACAGGTACCTGTAAGACCATGAGTGTTCACACTAGTTATGTATCATCTGTGGCTATATCCAGTGATTCAGAGTTCATCGTATCGGGAAGTTGAGATTATACGGTGAGACTATGGGACGTCAAGACAGGTACCTGTAAGACCATGAGTGGTAACACTAGTTATGTATATGCTGTGGCTATATCCAGTGATTCAGAGTTCATCGTATCGGGAAGTGCTGATTATACGGTGAGACTATGGGACGTCAAGACAGGTACCTGTAAGACCATGAGTGGTCACACTAGTTATGTATCTTCTGTGGCTATATCCAGTGATTCAGAGTTCATCGTATCGGGAAGTGCAGATTATAAGGTGAGACTATGGGACGTCAAGACAGGTACCTGTAAGACCATGAGTGGTCACACTAATTATGTATATGCTGTGGCTATATCCAGTGATTATGAGTTCATCGTATCGGGAAGTGCAGATTATAAGGTGAGACTATGGGATGTCAAGTCAGGTACCTGTAAGATCATGAGTGGTCACACGAGTTGAGTATCATCTGTGGCTATATCCAGTGATTCAGAGTTCATCGTATCGGGAAGTTGAGATAAGACGGTGAGACTATGGGACGTCAAGACAGGTACCTGTAAGACCATGAGTGGTCACACTAGTCATGTATATGCTGTGGCTATATCCAGTGATTCAGAGTTCATCGTTTCGGGAAGTGATGATAATACGGTGAGACTATGGGACGTCAAGACAGGTACCTGTAAGACCATGAGTGGTAACACTAGTCATGTATATGCTGTGGCTATATCCAGTGATTATGAGTTCATCGTATCGGGAAGTTATGATAATACGGTGAGACTATGGGACGTCAAGACAGGTACCTGTAAGACCATGAGTGGTAACACTAGTCATGTATATGCTGTGGCTATATCCAGTGATTATGAGTTCATCGTATCGGGAAGTTATGATAATACGGTGAGAATATGGGACGTCAAGACAGGTACCTGTAAGACCATGAGTGGTCACACTAGTCATGTATATGCTGTGGCTATATCCAGTGATTTAGAGTTCATCGTATCGGGAAGTTATGATAATACGGTGAGACTATGGGACGTCAAGACAGGTACCTGTAAGACCATGAGTGGTCACACTAGTTATGTATTATCTGTGGCTATATCCAGTGATTCAGAGTTCATCGTATCGGGAAGTTGAGATAAGACGGTGAGACTATGGGACGTCAAGACAGGTACCTGTAAGACCATGAGTGGTCACACTAATTATGTATATGCTGTGGCTATATCCAGTGATTGCAGAGTTCATCGTATCGGGAAGTTGAGATGATACGGTGAGACTATGGGACGTCAAGACAGGTACCTGTAAGACCATGAGTGGTCACACTAGTCATGTATATGCTGTGGCTATATCCAGTTATTCAGAGTTCATCGTATCGGGAAGTGCAGATTATACGGTAAGACTATGGGACATCAAGACAGGTACCTGTAAGACCATGAGTGGTCACACTAGTTATGTATCTTCTGTGGCTATATCCAGTGATTCAGAGTTCATCGTATCGGGAAGTGCAGATTATAAGGTGAGACTATGGGATGTCAAGTCAGGTACCTGTAAGATTATGAGTGGTCACACTAGTCATGTATATGCTAAGCTAAATCCAGTGATTCAGAGTTCATCGTATCGGGAAGTTATGATAATACGGTGAGACTATGGGACGTCAAGACAGGTACCTGTAAGACCATGAGTGGTCACACTAGTTATGTATTATCTGTGGCTATATCCAGTGATTCAGAGTTCATCGTATCGGGAAGTTATGATAATACGGTGAGACTATGGGACGTCAAGACAGGTACCTGTAAGACCATGAGTGGTCACACTAATTATGTATCATCTGTGGCTATATCCAGTGATTGCAGAGTTCATCGTATCGGGAAGTGCAGATTATACGGTAAGACTATGGGACGTCAAGACAGGTACCTGTAAGACCATGAGTGGTCACACTAGTCATGTATATGCTGTGGCTATATCCAGTGATTCAGAGTTCATCGTATCGGGAAGTGCAGATTATACGGTAAGACTATGGGACGTCAAGACAGGTACCTGTAAGACCATGAGTGGTCACACTAGTTATGTATCTTCTGTGGCTATATCCAGTGATTCAGAGTTCATCGTATCGGGAAGTGCAGATTATACGGTAAGACTATGGGACGTCAAGACAGGTACCTGTAAGACCATGAGTGGTCACACTAGTTATGTATCTTCTGTGGCTATATCCAGTGATTCAGAGTTCATCGTATCGGGAAGTGCAGATTATAAGGTGAGACTATGGGATGTCAAGTCAGGTACCTGTAAGACCATGAGTGGTCACACTAGTCATGTATATGCTGTGGCTATATCCAGTGATTCAGAGTTCATCGTATCGGGAAGTGCAGATTATACGGTGAGACTATGGGACGTCAAGACAGGTACCTGTAAGACCATGAGTGGTCACACTAGTCATGTATATGCTGTGGCTATATCCAGTGATTCAGAGTTCATCGTATCGGGAAGTGCAGATTATACGGTAAGACTATGGGACGTCAAGACAGGTACCTGTAAGACCATGAGTGGTCACACTAGTTATGTATCTTCTGTGGCTATATCCAGTGATTCAGAGTTCATCGTATCGGGAAGTGCAGATTATAAGGTGAGACTATGGGATGTCAAGTCAGGTACCTGTAAGACCATGAGTGGTAACACTAATTATGTATATGCTGTGGCTATATCCAGTGATTCAGAGTTCATCGTATCGGGAAGAAGAGATAAGACGGTGAGACTATGGGACGTCAAGACAGGTACCTGTAAGACCATGAGTGGTCACACTAGTCATGTATATGCTGTGGCTATATCCAGTGATTCAGAGTTCATCGTATCGGGAAGTGCAGATTATAAGGTGAGACTATGGGATGTCAAGTCAGGTACCTGTAAGATCATGAGTGGTCACACGAGTTGAGTATCATCTGTGGCTATATCCAGTGATTCAGAGTTCATCGTATCGGGAAGTGCTGATTATACGGTGAGACTATGGGACGTCAAGACAGGTACCTGTAAGACCATGAGTGGTCACACTAGTTATGTATCTTCTGTGGCTATATCCAGTGATTCAGAGTTCATCGTATCGGGAAGTGCAGATTAGACGGTGAGACTATGGGATGTCAAGTCAGGTACCTGTAAGATCATGAGTGGTCACACGAGTTGAGTATCATCTGTGGCTATATCCAGTGATTCAGAGTTCATCGTATCGGGAAGTGCTGATTATACGGTAAGACTATGGAACGTCAAGACAGGTACCTGTAAGACCATGAGTGTTCACACGAGTTATGTATCATCTGTGGCTATATCCAGTGATTCAGAGTTCATCGTATCGGGAAGTTGAGATAAGACGGTGAGACTATGGGACGTCAAGACAGGTACCTGTAAGACCATGAGTGGTAACACTAGTTATGTATCATCTGTGGCTATATCCAGTGATTCAGAGTTCATCGTATCGGGAAGTTATGATAATACGGTGAGACTATGGGACGTCAAGACTGGTACCTGTAAGACCATGAGTGGTCACACTAGTTATGTATTATCTGTGGCTATATCCAGTGATTCAGAGTTCATCGTATCGGGAAGTTATGATAATACGGTGAGACTATGGGACGTCAAGACAGGTACCTGTAAGACCATGAGTGGTCACACTAATTATGTATATGCTGTGGCTATTTCCAGTGATTCAGAGTTCATCGTATCGGGAAGTGCAGATTATAAGGTGAGACTATGGGATGTCAAGTCAGGTACCTGTAAGATCATGAGTGGTCACACGAGTTGAGTATCATCTGTGGCTATATCCAGTGATTCAGAGTTCATCGTATCGGGAAGTGCTGATTATACGGTGAGACTATGGGACGTCAAGACAGGTACCTGTAAGACCATGAGTGGTCACACTAGTTATGTATCTTCTGTGGCTATATCCAGTGATTCAGAGTTCATCGTATCGGGAAGTGCAGATTATAAGGTGAGACTATGGGATGTCAAGTCAGGTACCTGTAAGATCATGAGTGGTCACACGAGTTGAGTATCATCTGTGGCTATATCCAGTGATTCAGAGTTCATCGTATCGGGAAGTGCTGATTATACGGTAAGACTATGGAACGTCAAGACAGGTACCTGTAAGACCATGAGTGTTCACACGAGTTATGTATCATCTGTGGCTATATCCAGTGATTCAGAGTTCATCGTATCGGGAAGTTGAGATAAGACGGTGAGACTATGGGACGTCAAGACAGGTACCTGTAAGACCATGAGTGGTCACACGAGTTGAGTATCATCTGTGGCTATATCCAGTGATTCAGAGTTCATCGTATCGGGAAGTTGAGATGATACGGTGAGACTATGGGACGTCAAGACTGGTACCTGTAAGACCATGAGTGGTCACACTAGTTATGTATTATCTGTGGCTATATCCAGTGATTCAGAGTTCATCGTATCGGGAAGTTATGATAATACGGTGAGACTATGGGACGTCAAGACAGGTACCTGTAAGACCATGAGTGGTCACACTAATTATGTATATGCTGTGGCTATATCCAGTGATTCAGAGTTCATCGTATCGGGAAGTTGAGATGAAACGGTGAGACTATGGGACGTCAAGACAGGTACCTGTAAGACCATGAGTGGTAACACTAGTCATGTATATGCTGTGGCTATATCCAGTGATTCACAGTTCATCGTATTGGGAAGTTATGATTAGACGGTGAGACTATGAGACGTCAAGACAGGTACCTGTAAGACCATGAGTGGTAACACTAATTATGTATATGCTGTGGCTATATCCAGTGATTCAGAGTTCATCGTATCGGGATGTTGAGATTATACGGTGAGAATATGGGACGTCAAGACAGGTACCTGTAAGACCATGAGTGGTCACACGAGTTGAGTATCATCTGTGGCTATATCCAGTGATTCAGAGTTCATCGTATCGGGAAGTTGAGATGATACGGTGAGACTATGAGACGTCAAGACAGGTACCTGTAAGACCATGAGTGGTCACACGAGTTATGTATCATCTGTGGCTATATCCAGTGATTCAGAGTTCATCGTATCGGGAAGTTGAGATAAGACGGTGAGACTATGGGACGTCAAGACAGGTACCTGTAAGACCATGAGTGGTCACACTAGTCATGTATATGCTGTGGCTATATCCAGTGATTCAGAGTTCATCGTATCGGGAAGTGCAGATTATACGGTGAGACTATGGGACGTCAAGACAGGTACCTGTAAGACCATGAGTGGTCACACTAGTTGTGTAAATGCTGTGGCTATATCCAGTGATTCAGAGTTCATCGTATCGGGAAGTTATGATAATACGGTGAGACTATGGGACGTCAAGACAAGTACCTGTAAGACCATGAGTGGTCACACGAGTTATGTATCATCTGTGGCTATATCCAGTGATTGCAGAGTTCATCGTATCGGGAAGAAGAGATAAGACGGTGAGACTATGGGACGTCAAGACAGGTACCTGTAAGACCATGAGTGGTCACACTAGTCATGTATATGCTGTGGCTATATCCAGTGATTCAGAGTTCATCGTATCGGGAAGAAGAGATAAGACGGTGAGACTATGGGACGTCAAGACAGGTACCTGTAAGACCATGAGTGGTCACACTAGTCATGTATATGCTGTGGCTATATCCAGTGATTCAGAGTTCATCGTATCGGGAAGTTATGATTAGACGGTGAGACTATGGAACGTCAAGACAAGTACCTGTAAGACCATGAGTGGTCACACGAGTTATGTATCATCTGTGGCTATATCCAGTGATTCAGAGTTCATCGTATCGGGAAGTGCAGATTATACGGTGAGACTATGGGACGTCAAGACAGGTACCTGTAAGACCATGAGTGGTCACACTAGTTATGTATCTTCTGTGGCTATATCCAGTGATTCAGAGTTCATCGTATCGGGAAGTTATGATTATACGGTGAGACTATGGGACGTCAAGACAGGTACCTGTAAGACCATGAGTGGTCACACTAGTTATGTATTATCTGTGGCTATATCCAGTGATTCAGAGTTCATCGTATCGGGAAGTAGAGATTAGACGGTAAGACTATGGGACGTCAAGACAGGTACCTGTAAGACCATGAGTGGTCACACTAGTCATGTATATGCTGTGGCTATATCCAGTGATTATGAGTTCATCGTATTGGGAAGTTATGATTAGACGGTGAGACTATGGGACGTCAAGACAGGTACCTGTAAGACCATGAGTGGTCACACTAGTTATGTATCTTCTGTGGCTATATCCAGTGATTCAGAGTTCATCGTATCGGGAAGTGCTGATTATACGGTGAGACTATGGGACGTCAAGACAGGTACCTGTAAGACCATGAGTGGTCACACTAATTATGTATCATCTGTGGCTATATCCAGTGATTCAGAGTTCATCGTATCGGGAAGTGCAGATTATACGGTGAGAATATGGGACGTCAAGACAGGTACCTGTAAGACCATGAGTGGTCACACTAGTCATGTATCTTCTGTGGCTATATCCAGTGATTCAGAGTTCATCGTATCGGGATGTTGAGATTATACGGTAAGACTATGGGACATCAAGACAGGTACCTGTAAGACCATGAGTGGTCACACTAGTTATGTATGATCTGTGGCTATATCCAGTGATTCAGAGTTCATTGTATCGGGAAGTGCAGATTATAAGGTGAGACTATGGGATGTCAAGTCAGGTACCTGTAAGACCATGAGTGGTCACACTAGTCATGTATATGCTGTGGCTATATCCAGTGATTCAGAGTTCATCGTATTGGGAAGTTATGATTAGACGGTGAGACTATGGGACGTCAAGACAGGTACCTGTAAGACCATGAGTGGTCACACTAGTCATGTATTCTCTGTGGCTATATCCCGTGATTCATAGTTCATCGTATCGGGAAGTTGAGATGATACGGTGAGACTATGGGACGTCAAGACTGGTACCTGTAAGACCATGAGTGGTCACACTAGTCATGTATATGCTGTGGCTATATCCAGTGATTATGAGTTCATCGTATTGGGAAGTTATGATTAGACGGTGAGACTATGGGACGTCAAGACAGGTACCTGTAAGACCATGAGTGGTCACACGAGTTGAGTATCATCTGTGGCTATATCCAGTGATTATGAGTTCATCGTATCGGGAAGTGCAGATTATAAGGTGAGACTATGGGATGTCAAGTCAGGTACCTGTAAGATTATGAGTGGTCACACTAGTCATGTATATGCTAAGCTAAATCCAGTGATTCAGAGTTCATCGTATCGGGAAGTAGAGATTATACGGTGAGACTATGGGACGTCAAGACAGGTACCTGTAAGACCATGAGTGGTCACACTAGTCATGTATTCTATGTGGCTATATCCAGTGATTCAGAGTTCATCGTATCGGGAAGTTATGATAATACGGTGAGACTATGGGACGTCAAGACAGGTACCTGTAAGACCATGAGTGGTCACACTAATTATGTATCATCTGTGGCTATATCCAGTGATTCAGAGTTCATCGTATCGGGAAGTGCTGATTATACGGTGAGACTATGGGACGTCAAGACAGGTACCTGTAAGACCATGAGTGGTCACACTAGTCATGTATATACTGTGGCTATATCCAGTGATTGCAGAGTTCATCGTATCGGGAAGTGCAGATTATACGGTGAGACTATGGGACGTCAAGACAGGTACCTGTAAGACCATGAGTGGTCACACGAGTTGAGTATCATCTGTGGCTATATCCAGTGATTCAGAGTTCATCGTATCGGGAAGTTGAGATGATACGGTGAGACTATGGGACGTCAAGACAGGTACCTGTAAGACCATGAGTGGTAACACTAGTCATGTATATGCTGTGGCTATATCCAGTGATTATGAGTTCATCGTATCGGGAAGTTGAGATAAGACGGTGAGACTATGGGACGTCAAGACAGGTACCTGTAAGACCATGAGTGGTCACACTAATTATGTATCATCTGTGGCTATATCCAGTGATTCAGAGTTCATCGTATCGGGAAGTTGAGATAAGACGGTGAGACTATGGGACGTCAAGACAGGTACCTGTAAGACCATGAGTGGTCACACTAATTATGTATATGCTGTGGCTATATCCAGTGATTCACAGTTCATCGTATTGGGAAGTTATGATTAGACGGTGAGACTATGGGACGTCAAGACAAGTACCTGTAAGACCATGAGTGGTCACACGAGTTATGTATATGCTGTGGCTATATCCAGTGATTCAGAGTTCATCGTATTGGGAAGTAGAGATTATACGGTGAGACTATGGGACGTCAAGACAGGTACCTGTAAGACCATGAGTGGTCACACTAGTTATGTATCTTCTGTGGCTATATCCAGTGATTCAGAGTTCATCGTATCGGGAAGTGCAGATTAGACGGTGAGACTATGGGACGTCAAGACAGGTACCTGTAAGACCATGAGTGGTCACACTAGTTATGTATATGCTGTGGCTATATCCAGTGATTCAGAGTTCATCGTATCGGGAAGTTATGATAATACGGTGAGACTATGGGACGTCAAGACAGGTACCTGTAAGACCATGAGTGGTAACACTAGTCATGTATATGCTGTGGCTATATCCAGTGATTATGAGTTCATCGTATCGGGAAGTTATGATAATACGGTGAGAATATGGGACGTCAAGACAGGTACCTGTAAGACCATGAGTGGTCACACTAGTCATGTATATGCTGTGGCTATATCCAGTGATTCAGAGTTCATCGTATCGGGATGTTGAGATTATACGGTGAGACTATGGAACGTCAAGACAAGTACCTGTAAGACCATGAGTGGTCACACGAGTTATGTATCATCTGTGGCTATATCCAGTGATTGCAGAGTTCATCGTATCGGGAAGTGCAGATTATACGGTGAGACTATGGAACGTCAAGACAGGTACCTGTAAGACCATGAGTGGTCACACTAGTCATGTATATGCTGTGGCTATATCCAGTGATTCAGAGTTCATCGTATCGGGAAGTAGAGATTATACGGTGAGACTATGGGACGTCAAGACAGGTACCTGTAAGACCATGAGTGGTCACACGAGTTGAGTATCATCTGTGGCTATATCCAGTGATTCAGAGTTCATCGTATCGGGAAGTTGAGATAAGACGGTGAGACTATGGGACGTCAAGACAGGTACCTGTAAGACCATGAGTGGTCACACTAGTCATGTATATGCTGTGGCTATATCCAGTGATTATGAGTTCATCGTATCGGGATGTTGAGATTATACGGTGAGACTATGGAACGTCAAGACAAGTACCTGTAAGACCATGAGTGGTCACACTATTTATGTATTCTCTGTGGCTATATCCCGTGATTCAGAGTTCATCGTATCGGGAAGTTGAGATGATACGGTGAGACTATGGGACGTCAAGACAGGTACCTGTAAGACCATGAGTGGTAACACTAGTCATGTATATGCTGTGGCTATATCCAGTGATTCAGAGTTCATCGTATTGGGAAGTTATGATTAGACGGTGAGACTATGGGACGTCAAGACAGGTACCTGTAAGACCATGAGTGGTCACACGAGTTGAGTATCATCTGTGGCTATATCCAGTGATTGCAGAGTTCATCGTATCGGGAAGTGCAGATTAGACGGTGAGAGTATGGAACGTCAAGACAAGTACCTGTAAGACCATGAGTGGTCACACTAGTCATGTATCTTCTGTGGCTATATCCAGTGATTCAGAGTTCATCGTATCGGGAAGTTGAGATAAGACGGTGAGACTATGGGACGTCAAGACAGGTACCTGTAAGACCATGAGTGGTAACACTAGTCATGTATATGCTGTGGCTATATCCAGTGATTCAGAGTTCATCGTATTGGGAAGTTATGATTAGACGGTGAGACTATGGGACGTCAAGACAGGTACCTGTAAGACCATGAGTGGTAACACTAGTCATGTATATGCTGTGGCTATATCCAGTGATTCAGAGTTCATCGTATCGGGAAGTTGAGATAAGACGGTGAGACTATGGAACGTCAAGACAGGTACCTGTAAGACCATGAGTGGTCACACTAGTTATGTATCTTCTGTGGCTATATCCAGTGATTCAGAGTTCATCGTATCGGGAAGTGCAGATTAGACGGTGAGACTATGGGACGTCAAGACTGGTACCTGTAAGACCATGAGTGGTCACACTAGTCATGTATATGCTAAGCTATATCCAGTGATTCAGAGTTCATTGTATCGGGAAGTTATGATTAGACGGTAAGACTATGGGACGTCAAGACAGGTACCTGTAAGACCATGAGTGGTCACACGAGTTGAGTATCATCTGTGGCTATATCCAGTGATTCAGAGTTCATCGTATCGGGAAGTAGAGATTATACGGTGAGACTATGGGACGTCAAGACTGGTACCTGTAAGACCATGAGTGGTCACACTAGTCATGTATATGCTAAGCTATATCCAGTGATTCAGAGTTCATTGTATCGGGAAGTTATGATTAGACGGTAAGACTATGGGACGTCAAGACAGGTACCTGTAAGACCATGAGTGGTCACACGAGTTGAGTATCATCTGTGGCTATATCCAGTGATTGCAGAGTTCATCGTATCGGGAAGTGCAGATTATACGGTGAGAGTATGGAACGTCAAGACAGGTACCTGTAAGACCATGAGTGGTCACACGAGTTGAGTATCATCTGTGGCTATATCCAGTGATTCAGAGTTCATCGTATCGGGAAGTGCAGATTATAAGGTGAGACTATGGGATGTCAAGTCAGGTACCTGTAAGATCATGAGTGGTCACACGAGTTATGTATCATCTGTGGCTATATCCAGTGATTCAGAGTTCATCGTATCGGGAAGTTGAGATGATACGGTGAGAATATGGGACGTCAAGACAGGTACCTGTAAGACCATGAGTGGTAACACTAGTCATGTATATGCTGTGGCTATATCCAGTGATTCAGAGTTCATCGTATTGGGAAGTTATGATTAGACGGTGAGACTATGGAACGTCAAGACAAGTACCTGTAAGACCATGAGTGGTCACACGAGTTGAGTATCATCTGTGGCTATATCCAGTGATTGCAGAGTTCATCGTATCGGGAAGTTATGATAATACGGTGAGACTATGGGACGTCAAGACAGGTACCTGTAAGACCATGAGTGGTCACACTAATTATGTATATGCTGTGGCTATATCCAGTGATTCACAGTTCATCGTATTGGGAAGTTATGATTAGACGGTGAGACTATGAGACGTCAAGACAAGTACCTGTAAGACCATGAGTGGTCACACTAGTCATGTATATACTGTGGCTATATCCAGTGATTCAGAGTTCATCGTATCGGGAAGTAGAGATTATACGGTGAGACTATGGGACGTCAAGACAGGTACCTGTAAGACCATGAGTGGTCACACTAGTCATGTATATGCTGTGGCTATATCCAGTGATTCAGAGTTCATCGTATCGGGAAGTTATGATAATACGGTGAGACTATGGGACGTCAAGACAGGTACCTGTAAGACCATGAGTGGTCACACGAGTTGAGTATCATCTGTGGCTATATCCAGTGATTCAGAGTTCATCGTATCGGGAAGTTGAGATAAGACGGTGAGACTATGGGACGTCAAGACAGGTACCTGTAAGACCATGAGTGGTAACACTAGTCATGTATATGCTGTGGCTATATCCAGTGATTCAGAGTTCATCGTATCGGGAAGTGCAGATTATACGGTGAGAATATGGGACGTCAAGACAGGTACCTGTAAGACCATGAGTGGTAACACTAGTCATGTATATGCTGTGGCTATATCCAGTGATTCAGAGTTCATCGTATTGGGAAGTAGAGATTATACGGTGAGACTATGGAACGTCAAGACAAGTACCTGTAAGACCATGAGTGGTCACACGAGTTGAGTATCATCTGTGGCTATATCCAGTGATTGCAGAGTTCATCGTATCGGGAAGTTATGATAATACGGTGAGACTATGGGACGTCAAGACAGGTACCTGTAAGACCATGAGTGGTCACACTAATTATGTATATGCTGTGGCTATATCCAGTGATTCACAGTTCATCGTATTGGGAAGTTATGATTAGACGGTGAGACTATGAGACGTCAAGACAAGTACCTGTAAGACCATGAGTGGTCACACTAGTCATGTATATACTGTGGCTATATCCAGTGATTCAGAGTTCATCGTATCGGGAAGTAGAGATTATACGGTGAGACTATGGGACGTCAAGACAGGTACCTGTAAGACCATGAGTGGTCACACTAGTCATGTATATGCTGTGGCTATATCCAGTGATTCAGAGTTCATCGTATCGGGAAGTTATGATAATACGGTGAGACTATGGGACGTCAAGACAGGTACCTGTAAGACCATGAGTGGTCACACGAGTTGAGTATCATCTGTGGCTATATCCAGTGATTCAGAGTTCATCGTATCGGGAAGTTGAGATAAGACGGTGAGACTATGGGACGTCAAGACAGGTACCTGTAAGACCATGAGTGGTAACACTAGTCATGTATATGCTGTGGCTATATCCAGTGATTCAGAGTTCATCGTATCGGGAAGTGCAGATTATACGGTGAGAATATGGGACGTCAAGACAGGTACCTGTAAGACCATGAGTGGTCACACTAGTCATGTATTCTATGTGGCTATATCCAGTGATTCAGAGTTCATCGTATCGGGAAGTTATGATTAGACGGTAAGACTATGGGACGTCAAGACAGGTACCTGTAAGACCATGAGTGGTCACACGAGTTGAGTATCATCTGTGGCTATATCCAGTGATTCAGAGTTCATCGTATCGGGAAGTTGAGATAAGACGGTGAGACTATGGGACGTCAAGACAGGTACCTGTAAGACCATGAGTGGTAACACTAGTCATGTATATGCTGTGGCTATATCCAGTGATTCACAGTTCATCGTATTGGGAAGTTATGATTAGACGGTGAGACTATGAGACGTCAAGACAGGTACCTGTAAGACCATGAGTGGTAACACTAATTATGTATATGCTGTGGCTATATCCAGTGATTCAGAGTTCATCGTATCGGGATGTTGAGATTATACGGTGAGAATATGGGACGTCAAGACAGGTACCTGTAAGACCATGAGTGGTCACACGAGTTGAGTATCATCTGTGGCTATATCCAGTGATTCAGAGTTCATCGTATCGGGAAGTTGAGATGATACGGTGAGACTATGAGACGTCAAGACAGGTACCTGTAAGACCATGAGTGGTCACACGAGTTATGTATCATCTGTGGCTATATCCAGTGATTCAGAGTTCATCGTATCGGGAAGTTGAGATAAGACGGTGAGACTATGGGACGTCAAGACAGGTACCTGTAAGACCATGAGTGGTCACACTAATTATGTATCATCTGTGGCTATATCCAGTGATTCAGAGTTCATCGTATCGGGAAGTTGAGATGATACGGTGAGACTATGGGACGTCAAGACAGGTACCTGTAAGACCATGAGTGGTCACACTAGTCATGTATATGCTGTGGCTATATCCAGTGATTCAGAGTTCATCGTATCGGGATGTTGAGATTATACGGTGAGACTATAGGACGTCAAGACAGGTACCTGTAAGACCATGAGTGGTAACACTAGTAGTCATGTATATACTGTGGCTATATCCAGTGATTCAGAGTTCATCGTATCGGGAAGTTATGATAATACGGTGAGACTATGGGACGTCAAGACAGGTACCTGTAAGACCATGAGTGGTCACACTAGTTATGTATATACTGTGGCTATATCCAGTGATTCAGAGTTCATCGTATCGGGATGTTGAGATTATACGGTGAGACTATGGAACGTCAAGACAAGTACCTGTAAGACCATGAGTGGTCACACTAGTCATGTATATACTGTGGCTATATCCAGTGATTCAGAGTTCATCGTATCGGGAAGTGCAGATTATACGGTGAGACTATGGGACGTCAAGACAGGTACCTGTAAGACCATGAGTGGTCACACTAGTTGTGTAAATGCTGTGGCTATATCCAGTGATTCAGAGTTCATCGTATCGGGAAGTGCAGATTATACGGTGAGACTATGGGACGTCAAGACAAGTACCTGTAAGACCATGAGTGGTCACACGAGTTATGTATATGCTGTGGCTATATCCAGTGATTCAGAGTTCATCGTATTGGGAAGTAGAGATTATACGGTGAGACTATGGGACGTCAAGACAGGTACCTGTAAGACCATGAGTGGTAACACTAGTCATGTATATGCTGTGGCTATATCCAGTGATTCAGAGTTCATCGTATTGGGAAGTTATGATTAGACGGTGAGACTATGGGACGTCAAGACAGGTACCTGTAAGACCATGAGTGGTCACACTAGTCATGTATCATCTGTGGCTATATCCAGTGATTCAGAGTTCATCGTATCGGGAAGTGCAGATTATACGGTGAGACTATGGGACGTCAAGACAGGTACCTGTAAGACCATGAGTGGTCACACTAGTCATGTATATGCTGTGGCTATATCCAGTGATTCAGAGTTCATCGTATCGGGAAGTAGAGATTATACGGTGAGACTATGGGACGTCAAGACAGGTACCTGTAAGACCATGAGTGGTCACACGAGTTATGTATCTTCTGTGGCTATATCCAGTGATTCAGAGTTCATCGTATCGGGAAGTTATGATAATACGGTGAGACTATGGGACGTCAAGACAGGTACCTGTAAGACCATGAGTGGTCACACTAATTATGTATCATCTGTGGCTATATCCAGTGATTCACAGTTCATCGTATTGGGAAGTTATGATTAGACGGTGAGACTATGAGACGTCAAGACAAGTACCTGTAAGACCATGAGTGGTCACACTAGTCATGTATATACTGTGGCTATATCCAGTGATTGCAGAGTTCATCGTATCGGGAAGTGCAGATTATACGGTGAGACTATGGGACGTCAAGACAGGTACCTGTAAGACCATGAGTGGTCACACGAGTTGAGTATCATCTGTGGCTATATCCAGTGATTCAGAGTTCATCGTATCGGGAAGTGCAGATTATACGGTGAGAATATGGGACGTCAAGACAGGTACCTGTAAGACCATGAGTGGTCACACTAGTCATGTATATGCTGTGGCTATATCCAGTGATTATGAGTTCATCGTATCGGGAAGTTATGATAATACGGTGAGACTATGGGACGTCAAGACAGGTACCTGTAAGACCATGAGTGGTCACACTAGTCATGTATATGCTGTGGCTATATCCAGTGATTATGAGTTCATCGTATCGGGAAGTTGAGATAAGACGGTGAGAGTATGGAACGTCAAGACAAGTACCTGTAAGACCATGAGTGGTCACACTATTTATGTATTCTCTGTGGCTATATCCCGTGATTCAGAGTTCATCGTATCGGGAAGTTGAGATGATACGGTGAGACTATGGACGTCAAGACAGGTACCTGTAAGACCATGAGTGGTAACACTAGTCATGTATATGCTGTGGCTATATCCAGTGATTCAGAGTTCATCGTATTGGGAAGTTATGATTAGACGGTGAGACTATGGAACGTCAAGACAGGTACCTGTAAGACCATGAGTGGTCACACTAGTTATGTATATACTGTGGCTATATCCAGTGATTGCAGAGTTCATCGTATCGGGAAGTGCAGATTATACGGTGAGACTATGGGACGTCAAGACAGGTACCTGTAAGACCATGAGTGGTAACACTAGTCATGTATATGCTGTGGCTATATCCAGTGATTATGAGTTCATCGTATCGGGAAGTTGAGATAAGACGGTGAGACTATGGGACGTCAAGACAGGTACCTGTAAGACCATGAGTGGTCACACTAGTCATGTATATGCTGTGGCTATATCCAGTGATTATGAGTTCATCGTATCGGGAAGTTATGATAATACGGTGAGACTATGGGACGTCAAGACAGGTACCTGTAAGACCATGAGTGGTCACACTAGTCATGTATATGCTGTGGCTATATCCAGTGATTATGAGTTCATCGTATCGGGAAGTTGAGATAAGACGGTGAGAGTATGGAACGTCAAGACAAGTACCTGTAAGACCATGAGTGGTAACACTAGTCATGTATTCTCTGTGGCTATATCCCGTGATTCAGAGTTCATCGTATCGGGAAGTTGAGATGATACGGTGAGACTATGGGACGTCAAGACAGGTACCTGTAAGACCATGAGTGGTCACACTAGTCATGTATATGCTGTGGCTATATCCAGTGATTATGAGTTCATCGTATCGGGAAGTTGAGATAAGACGGTGAGAGTATGGAACGTCAAGACAAGTACCTGTAAGACCATGAGTGGTCACACTATTTATGTATTCTCTGTGGCTATATCCCGTGATTCAGAGTTCATCGTATCGGGAAGTTGAGATGATACGGTGAGACTATGGACGTCAAGACAGGTACCTGTAAGACCATGAGTGGTAACACTAGTCATGTATATGCTGTGGCTATATCCAGTGATTCAGAGTTCATCGTATTGGGAAGTTATGATTAGACGGTGAGACTATGGAACGTCAAGACAGGTACCTGTAAGACCATGAGTGGTCACACTAGTTATGTATCTTCTGTGGCTATATCCAGTGATTGCAGAGTTCATCGTATCGGGAAGTTATGATAATACGGTGAGACTATGGGACGTCAAGACAGGTACCTGTAAGACCATGAGTGGTCACACTAATTATGTATCATCTGTGGCTATATCCAGTGATTCACAGTTCATCGTATTGGGAAGTTATGATTATACGGTGAGAATATGGGACGTCAAGACAGGTACCTGTAAGACCATGAGTGGTCACACGAGTTGAGTATCATCTGTGGCTATATCCAGTGATTGCAGAGTTCATCGTATCGGGAAGTGCAGATTATACGGTGAGACTATGGGACGTCAAGACAGGTACCTGTAAGACCATGAGTGGTCACACGAGTTGAGTATCATCTGTGGCTATATCCAGTGATTCAGAGTTCATCGTATCGGGAAGTGCAGATTATAAGGTGAGACTATGGGACGTCAAGACAGGTACCTGTAAGACCATGAGTGGTCACACGAGTTATGTATCTTCTGTGGCTATATCCAGTGATTCAGAGTTCATCGTATCGGGAAGTTATGATAATACGGTGAGACTATGGGACGTCAAGACAGGTACCTGTAAGACCATGAGTGGTCACACTAATTATGTATCATCTGTGGCTATATCCAGTGATTCACAGTTCATCGTATTGGGAAGTTATGATTAGACGGTGAGACTATGAGACGTCAAGACAAGTACCTGTAAGACCATGAGTGGTCACACGAGTTGAGTATCATCTGTGGCTATATCCAGTGATTCAGAGTTCATCGTATCGGGAAGTGCAGATTATAAGGTGAGACTATGGGACGTCAAGACAGGTACCTGTAAGACCATGAGTGGTCACACGAGTTATGTATCTTCTGTGGCTATATCCAGTGATTCAGAGTTCATCGTATCGGGAAGTTATGATAATACGGTGAGACTATGGGACGTCAAGACAGGTACCTGTAAGACCATGAGTGGTCACACTAATTATGTATCATCTGTGGCTATATCCAGTGATTCACAGTTCATCGTATTGGGAAGTTATGATTAGACGGTGAGACTATGAGACGTCAAGACAAGTACCTGTAAGACCATGAGTGGTCACACTAGTCATGTATATACTGTGGCTATATCCAGTGATTGCAGAGTTCATCGTATCGGGAAGTGCAGATTATACGGTGAGACTATGGGACGTCAAGACAGGTACCTGTAAGACCATGAGTGGTCACACGAGTTGAGTATCATCTGTGGCTATATCCAGTGATTCAGAGTTCATCGTATCGGGAAGTGCAGATTATACGGTGAGAATATGGGACGTCAAGACAGGTACCTGTAAGACCATGAGTGGTCACACTAGTCATGTATATGCTGTGGCTATATCCAGTGATTATGAGTTCATCGTATCGGGAAGTTATGATAATACGGTGAGACTATGGGACGTCAAGACAGGTACCTGTAAGACCATGAGTGGTCACACTAGTCATGTATATGCTGTGGCTATATCCAGTGATTATGAGTTCATCGTATCGGGAAGTTGAGATAAGACGGTGAGAGTATGGAACGTCAAGACAAGTACCTGTAAGACCATGAGTGGTAACACTAGTCATGTATTCTCTGTGGCTATATCCCGTGATTCAGAGTTCATCGTATCGGGAAGTTGAGATGATACGGTGAGACTATGGGACGTCAAGACAGGTACCTGTAAGACCATGAGTGGTAACACTAGTCATGTATATGCTGTGGCTATATCCAGTGATTCAGAGTTCATCGTATTGGGAAGTTATGATTAGACGGTGAGACTATGGAACGTCAAGACAGGTACCTGTAAGACCATGAGTGGTCACACTAGTTATGTATCTTCTGTGGCTATATCCAGTGATTGCAGAGTTCATCGTATCGGGAAGTTATGATAATACGGTGAGACTATGGGACGTCAAGACAGGTACCTGTAAGACCATGAGTGGTCACACTAATTATGTATCATCTGTGGCTATATCCAGTGATTCACAGTTCATCGTATTGGGAAGTTATGATTATACGGTGAGAATATGGGACGTCAAGACAGGTACCTGTAAGACCATGAGTGGTCACACGAGTTGAGTATCATCTGTGGCTATATCCAGTGATTGCAGAGTTCATCGTATCGGGAAGTGCAGATTATACGGTGAGACTATGGGACGTCAAGACAGGTACCTGTAAGACCATGAGTGGTCACACGAGTTGAGTATCATCTGTGGCTATATCCAGTGATTCAGAGTTCATCGTATCGGGAAGTGCAGATTATAAGGTGAGACTATGGGATGTCAAGTCAGGTACCTGTAAGATCATGAGTGGTCACACGAGTTATGTATCATCTGTGGCTATATCCAGTGATTCAGAGTTCATCGTATCGGGAAGTTGAGATGATACGGTGAGACTATGGGACGTCAAGACAGGTACCTGTAAGACCATGAGTGGTAACACTAGTCATGTATATGCTGTGGCTATATCCAGTGATTCAGAGTTCATCGTATTGGGAAGTTATGATTAGACGGTGAGACTATGGAACGTCAAGACAAGTACCTGTAAGACCATGAGTGGTCACACGAGTTGAGTATCATCTGTGGCTATATCCAGTGATTGCAGAGTTCATCGTATCGGGAAGTTATGATTATACGGTGAGACTATGGGACGTCAAGACAGGTACCTGTAAGACCATGAGTGGTCACACTAGTCATGTATTCTATGTGGCTATATCCAGTGATTCAGAGTTCATCGTATTGGGAAGTGCAGATTAGACGGTGAGACTATGAGACGTCAAGACAAGTACCTGTAAGACCATGAGTGGTCACACTAGTCATGTATATACTGTGGCTATATCCAGTGATTCAGAGTTCATCGTATTGGGAAGTTATGATAATACGGTGAGACTATGGGACGTCAAGACAGGTACCTGTAAGACCATGAGTGGTCACACTAGTCATGTATATGCTGTGGCTATATCCAGTGATTCAGAGTTCATCGTATTGGGAAGTTATGATTAGACGGTGAGACTATGGGACGTCAAGACAGGTACCTGTAAGACCATGAGTGGTCACACTAGTCATGTATTCTATGTGGCTATATCCAGTGATTCAGAGTTCATCGTATCGGGAAGTAGAGATTATACGGTGAGACTATGGGACGTCAAGACAGGTACCTGTAAGACCATGAGTGGTAACACTAGTCATGTATATGCTGTGGCTATATCCAGTGATTCAGAGTTCATCGTATCGGGAAGTGCAGATTATACGGTGAGAATATGGGACGTCAAGACAGGTACCTGTAAGACCATGAGTGGTCACACGAGTTGAGTATCATCTGTGGCTATATCCCGTGATTCATAGTTCATCGTATCGGGAAGTTGAGATGATACGGTGAGACTATGGGACGTCAAGACAGGTACCTGTAAGACCATGAGTGGTCACACGAGTTGAGTATCATCTGTGGCTATATCCAGTGATTCAGAGTTCATCGTATCGGGAAGTTGAGATGATACGGTGAGACTATGGGACGTCAAGACAGGTACCTGTAAGACCATGAGTGGTCACACGAGTTGAGTATCATCTGTGGCTATATCCAGTGATTGCAGAGTTCATCGTATCGGGAAGTTATGATTATACGGTGAGACTATGGGACGTCAAGACAGGTACCTGTAAGACCATGAGTGGTCACACTAGTCATGTATTCTATGTGGCTATATCCAGTGATTCAGAGTTCATCGTATTGGGAAGTGCAGATTAGACGGTGAGACTATGAGACGTCAAGACAAGTACCTGTAAGACCATGAGTGGTCACACTAGTCATGTATATACTGTGGCTATATCCAGTGATTCAGAGTTCATCGTATTGGGAAGTTATGATAATACGGTGAGACTATGGGACGTCAAGACAGGTACCTGTAAGACCATGAGTGGTCACACTAGTCATGTATATGCTGTGGCTATATCCAGTGATTCAGAGTTCATCGTATTGGGAAGTTATGATTAGACGGTGAGACTATGGGACGTCAAGACAGGTACCTGTAAGACCATGAGTGGTCACACTAGTCATGTATTCTATGTGGCTATATCCAGTGATTCAGAGTTCATCGTATCGGGAAGTAGAGATTATACGGTGAGACTATGGGACGTCAAGACAGGTACCTGTAAGACCATGAGTGGTAACACTAGTCATGTATATGCTGTGGCTATATCCAGTGATTCAGAGTTCATCGTATCGGGAAGTGCAGATTATACGGTGAGAATATGGGACGTCAAGACAGGTACCTGTAAGACCATGAGTGGTCACACGAGTTGAGTATCATCTGTGGCTATATCCCGTGATTCATAGTTCATCGTATCGGGAAGTTGAGATGATACGGTGAGACTATGGGACGTCAAGACAGGTACCTGTAAGACCATGAGTGGTCACACGAGTTGAGTATCATCTGTGGCTATATCCAGTGATTCAGAGTTCATCGTATCGGGAAGTTGAGATAAGACGGTGAGAATATGGGACGTCAAGACAGGTACCTGTAAGACCATGAGTGGTCACACTAGTCATGTATATGCTGTGGCTATATCCAGTGATTCACAGTTCATCGTATTGGGAAGTTATGATTAGACGGTGAGACTATGAGACGTCAAGACAGGTACCTGTAAGACCATGAGTGGTAACACTAATTATGTATATGCTGTGGCTATATCCAGTGATTCAGAGTTCATCGTATCGGGATGTTGAGATTATACGGTGAGAATATGGGACGTCAAGACAGGTACCTGTAAGACCATGAGTGGTCACACGAGTTGAGTATCATCTGTGGCTATATCCAGTGATTCAGAGTTCATCGTATCGGGAAGTGCAGATTATACGGTGAGACTATGGGACGTCAAGACAGGTACCTGTAAGACCATGAGTGGTCACACGAGTTGAGTATCATCTGTGGCTATATCCAGTGATTCAGAGTTCATCGTATCGGGAAGTTGAGATTATACGGTGAGACTATGGGACGTCAAGACAGGTACCTGTAAGACCATGAGTGGTCACACTAGTTATGTATCTTCTGTGGCTATATCCAGTGATTCAGAGTTCATCGTATCGGGAAGTGCTGATTATACGGTGAGACTATGGGACGTCAAGACAGGTACCTGTAAGACCATGAGTGGTCACACTAATTATGTATCATCTGTGGCTATATCCAGTGATTCAGAGTTCATCGTATCGGGAAGTGCAGATTAGACGGTGAGACTATGAGACGTCAAGACAAGTACCTGTAAGACCATGAGTGGTCACACTAGTCATGTATATACTGTGGCTATATCCAGTGATTCAGAGTTCATCGTATTGGGAAGTTATGATAATACGGTGAGACTATGGGACGTCAAGACAGGTACCTGTAAGACCATGAGTGGTAACACTAGTCATGTATATGCTGTGGCTATATCCAGTGATTCAGAGTTCATCGTATCGGGAAGTGCAGATTATACGGTGAGAATATGGGACGTCAAGACAGGTACCTGTAAGACCATGAGTGGTCACACTAGTCATGTATTCTATGTGGCTATATCCAGTGATTCAGAGTTCATCGTATCGGGAAGTAGAGATTATACGGTGAGACTATGGGACGTCAAGACAGGTACCTGTAAGACCATGAGTGGTCACACTAGTCATGTATTCTATGTGGCTATATCCAGTGATTCAGAGTTCATCGTATTGGGAAGTGCAGATTAGACGGTGAGACTATGAGACGTCAAGACAAGTACCTGTAAGACCATGAGTGGTCACACTAGTCATGTATATACTGTGGCTATATCCAGTGATTCAGAGTTCATCGTATCGGGAAGTAGAGATTATACGGTGAGACTATGGGACGTCAAGACAGGTACCTGTAAGACCATGAGTGGTAACACTAGTCATGTATCTTCTGTGGCTATATCCAGTGATTCAGAGTTCATCGTATCGGGAAGTAGAGATTATACGGTGAGACTATGGGACGTCAAGACAGGTACCTGTAAGACCATGAGTGGTAACACTAGTCATGTATATGCTGTGGCTATATCCAGTGATTCAGAGTTCATCGTATCGGGAAGTGCAGATTATACGGTGAGAATATGGGACGTCAAGACAGGTACCTGTAAGACCATGAGTGGTCACACGAGTTGAGTATCATCTGTGGCTATATCCCGTGATTCATAGTTCATCGTATCGGGAAGTTGAGATGATACGGTGAGACTATGGGACGTCAAGACAGGTACCTGTAAGACCATGAGTGGTCACACGAGTTGAGTATCATCTGTGGCTATATCCAGTGATTCAGAGTTCATCGTATCGGGAAGTTGAGATGATACGGTGAGACTATGGGACGTCAAGACAGGTACCTGTAAGACCATGAGTGGTCACACGAGTTGAGTATCATCTGTGGCTATATCCAGTGATTGCAGAGTTCATCGTATCGGGAAGTTATGATTATACGGTGAGACTATGGGACGTCAAGACAGGTACCTGTAAGACCATGAGTGGTCACACTAGTCATGTATTCTATGTGGCTATATCCAGTGATTCAGAGTTCATCGTATTGGGAAGTGCAGATTAGACGGTGAGACTATGAGACGTCAAGACAAGTACCTGTAAGACCATGAGTGGTCACACTAGTCATGTATCATCTGTGGCTATATCCAGTGATTCAGAGTTCATCGTATCGGGAAGTGCAGATTATACGGTGAGACTATGGGACGTCAAGACAGGTACCTGTAAGACCATGAGTGGTCACACTAGTCATGTATATGCTGTGGCTATATCCAGTGATTCAGAGTTCATCGTATCGGGAAGTAGAGATTATACGGTGAGACTATGGGACGTCAAGACAGGTACCTGTAAGACCATGAGTGGTCACACTAGTCATGTATATGCTGTGGCTATATCCAGTGATTCAGAGTTCATCGTATCGGGAAGTGCAGATTATACGGTGAGACTATGGGACGTCAAGACAGGTACCTGTAAGACCATGAGTGGTCACACGAGTTGAGTATCATCTGTGGCTATATCCAGTGATTCAGAGTTCATCGTATCGGGAAGTTGAGATTATACGGTGAGACTATGGGACGTCAAGACAGGTACCTGTAAGACCATGAGTGGTCACACTAGTTATGTATCTTCTGTGGCTATATCCAGTGATTCAGAGTTCATCGTATCGGGAAGTGCTGATTATACGGTGAGACTATGGGACGTCAAGACAGGTACCTGTAAGACCATGAGTGGTCACACTAATTATGTATCATCTGTGGCTATATCCAGTGATTCAGAGTTCATCGTATCGGGAAGTGCAGATTAGACGGTGAGACTATGAGACGTCAAGACAAGTACCTGTAAGACCATGAGTGGTCACACTAGTCATGTATATACTGTGGCTATATCCAGTGATTCAGAGTTCATCGTATTGGGAAGTTATGATAATACGGTGAGACTATGGGACGTCAAGACAGGTACCTGTAAGACCATGAGTGGTAACACTAGTCATGTATATGCTGTGGCTATATCCAGTGATTCAGAGTTCATCGTATCGGGAAGTGCAGATTATACGGTGAGAATATGGGACGTCAAGACAGGTACCTGTAAGACCATGAGTGGTCACACTAGTCATGTATTCTATGTGGCTATATCCAGTGATTCAGAGTTCATCGTATCGGGATGTTGAGATTATACGGTGAGAATATGGGACGTCAAGACAGGTACCTGTAAGACCATGAGTGGTCACACGAGTTGAGTATCATCTGTGGCTATATCCAGTGATTCAGAGTTCATCGTATCGGGAAGTGCAGATTATACGGTGAGACTATGGGACGTCAAGACAGGTACCTGTAAGACCATGAGTGGTCACACGAGTTGAGTATCATCTGTGGCTATATCCAGTGATTCAGAGTTCATCGTATCGGGAAGTTGAGATTATACGGTGAGACTATGGGACGTCAAGACAGGTACCTGTAAGACCATGAGTGGTCACACTAGTTATGTATCTTCTGTGGCTATATCCAGTGATTCAGAGTTCATCGTATCGGGAAGTGCTGATTATACGGTGAGACTATGGGACGTCAAGACAGGTACCTGTAAGACCATGAGTGGTCACACTAATTATGTATCATCTGTGGCTATATCCAGTGATTCAGAGTTCATCGTATCGGGAAGTGCAGATTAGACGGTGAGACTATGAGACGTCAAGACAAGTACCTGTAAGACCATGAGTGGTCACACTAGTCATGTATATACTGTGGCTATATCCAGTGATTCAGAGTTCATCGTATTGGGAAGTTATGATAATACGGTGAGACTATGGGACGTCAAGACAGGTACCTGTAAGACCATGAGTGGTAACACTAGTCATGTATATGCTGTGGCTATATCCAGTGATTCAGAGTTCATCGTATCGGGAAGTGCAGATTATACGGTGAGAATATGGGACGTCAAGACAGGTACCTGTAAGACCATGAGTGGTCACACTAGTCATGTATTCTATGTGGCTATATCCAGTGATTCAGAGTTCATCGTATCGGGAAGTAGAGATTATACGGTGAGACTATGGGACGTCAAGACAGGTACCTGTAAGACCATGAGTGGTCACACTAGTCATGTATTCTATGTGGCTATATCCAGTGATTCAGAGTTCATCGTATTGGGAAGTGCAGATTAGACGGTGAGACTATGAGACGTCAAGACAAGTACCTGTAAGACCATGAGTGGTCACACTAGTCATGTATTCTATGTGGCTATATCCAGTGATTCAGAGTTCATCGTATTGGGAAGTGCAGATTAGACGGTGAGACTATGAGACGTCAAGACAAGTACCTGTAAGACCATGAGTGGTCACACTAGTCATGTATATACTGTGGCTATATCCAGTGATTCAGAGTTCATCGTATCGGGAAGTGCAGATTATACGGTGAGAATATGGGACGTCAAGACAGGTACCTGTAAGACCATGAGTGGTCACACTAGTCATGTATTCTATGTGGCTATATCCAGTGATTCAGAGTTCATCGTATCGGGAAGTAGAGATTATACGGTGAGACTATGGGACGTCAAGACAGGTACCTGTAAGACCATGAGTGGTCACACGAGTTGAGTATCATCTGTGGCTATATCCAGTGATTCAGAGTTCATCGTATCGGGAAGTTGAGATGATACGGTGAGACTATGGGACGTCAAGACAGGTACCTGTAAGACCATGAGTGGTCACACGAGTTGAGTATCATCTGTGGCTATATCCAGTGATTGCAGAGTTCATCGTATCGGGAAGTTATGATTATACGGTGAGACTATGGGACGTCAAGACAGGTACCTGTAAGACCATGAGTGGTCACACTAGTCATGTATTCTATGTGGCTATATCCAGTGATTCAGAGTTCATCGTATTGGGAAGTGCAGATTAGACGGTGAGACTATGAGACGTCAAGACAAGTACCTGTAAGACCATGAGTGGTCACACTAGTCATGTATATGCTGTGGCTATATCCAGTGATTCACAGTTCATCGTATTGGGAAGTTATGATTAGACGGTGAGACTATGAGACGTCAAGACAGGTACCTGTAAGACCATGAGTGGTAACACTAATTATGTATATGCTGTGGCTATATCCAGTGATTCAGAGTTCATCGTATCGGGATGTTGAGATTATACGGTGAGAATATGGGACGTCAAGACAGGTACCTGTAAGACCATGAGTGGTCACACGAGTTGAGTATCATCTGTGGCTATATCCAGTGATTCAGAGTTCATCGTATCGGGAAGTGCAGATTATACGGTGAGACTATGGGACGTCAAGACAGGTACCTGTAAGACCATGAGTGGTCACACGAGTTGAGTATCATCTGTGGCTATATCCAGTGATTCAGAGTTCATCGTATCGGGAAGTTGAGATTATACGGTGAGACTATGGGACGTCAAGACAGGTACCTGTAAGACCATGAGTGGTCACACTAGTTATGTATCTTCTGTGGCTATATCCAGTGATTCAGAGTTCATCGTATCGGGAAGTGCTGATTATACGGTGAGACTATGGGACGTCAAGACAGGTACCTGTAAGACCATGAGTGGTCACACTAATTATGTATCATCTGTGGCTATATCCAGTGATTCAGAGTTCATCGTATCGGGAAGTGCAGATTATACGGTGAGAATATGGGACGTCAAGACAGGTACCTGTAAGACCATGAGTGGTCACACTAGTCATGTATCTTCTGTGGCTATATCCAGTGATTCAGAGTTCATCGTATCGGGATGTTGAGATTATACGGTAAGACTATGGGACATCAAGACAGGTACCTGTAAGACCATGAGTGGTCACACTAGTCATGTATATACTGTGGCTATATCCAGTGATTCAGAGTTCATTGTATCGGGAAGTTATGATTAGATGGTGAGACTATGGGACGTCAAGACAGGTACCTGTAAGACCATGAGTGGTAACACTAGTCATGTATATGCTGTGGCTATATCCAGTGATTCAGAGTTCATCGTATTGGGAAGTTATGATTAGACGGTGAGACTATGAGACGTCAAGACAGGTACCTGTAAGACCATGAGTGGTAACACTAATTATGTATATGCTGTGGCTATATCCAGTGATTCAGAGTTCATCGTATCGGGATGTTGAGATTATACGGTGAGAATATGGGACGTCAAGACAGGTACCTGTAAGACCATGAGTGGTCACACTAGTCATGTATATGCTGTGGCTATATCCAGTGATTCAGAGTTCATCGTATTGGGAAGTTATGATTAGACGGTGAGACTATGGGACGTCAAGACAGGTACCTGTAAGACCATGAGTGGTCACACTAGTCATGTATTCTATGTGGCTATATCCAGTGATTCAGAGTTCATCGTATCGGGAAGTTGAGATAAGACGGTGAGACTATGGGACGTCAAGACAGGTACCTGTAAGACCATGAGTGGTCACACTAATTATGTATCATCTGTGGCTATATCCAGTGATTCAGAGTTCATCGTATCGGGAAGTTGAGATGATACGGTGAGACTATGGGACGTCAAGACAAGTACCTGTAAGACCATGAGTGGTCACACTAATTATGTATCATCTGTGGCTATATCCAGTGATTCAGAGTTCATCGTATCGGGAAGTGCAGATTATACGGTGAGAATATGGGACGTCAAGACAGGTACCTGTAAGACCATGAGTGGTCACACTAGTCATGTATCTTCTGTGGCTATATCCAGTGATTCAGAGTTCATCGTATCGGGATGTTGAGATTATACGGTAAGACTATGGGACATCAAGACAGGTACCTGTAAGACCATGAGTGGTCACACTAGTTATGTATCTTCTGTGGCTATATCCAGTGATTCAGAGTTCATTGTATCGGGAAGTGCAGATTATACGGTGAGACTATGGGACGTCAAGACAAGTACCTGTAAGACCATGAGTGGTCACACTAGTTATGTATATACTGTGGCTATATCCAGTGATTCAGAGTTCATCGTATCGGGAAGTGCTGATTATACGGTGAGACTATGGGACGTCAAGACAGGTACCTGTAAGACCATGAGTGGTCACACTAGTTATGTATCTTCTGTGGCTATATCCAGTGATTCAGAGTTCATCGTATCGGGAAGTGCTGATTATACGGTGAGACTATGGGACGTCAAGACAGGTACCTGTAAGACCATGAGTGGTCACACTAATTATGTATCATCTGTGGCTATATCCAGTGATTCAGAGTTCATCGTATCGGGAAGTGCAGATTATACGGTGAGAATATGGGACGTCAAGACAGGTACCTGTAAGACCATGAGTGGTCACACTAGTCATGTATCTTCTGTGGCTATATCCAGTGATTCAGAGTTCATCGTATCGGGATGTTGAGATTATACGGTAAGACTATGGGACATCAAGACAGGTACCTGTAAGACCATGAGTGGTCACACTAGTCATGTATATGCTGTGGCTATATCCAGTGATTCAGAGTTCATCGTATTGGGAAGTGCAGATTAGATGGTGAGACTATGGGACGTCAAGACAGGTACCTGTAAGACCATGAGTGGTCACACTAGTCATGTATATGCTGTGGCTATATCCAGTGATTCAGAGTTCATCGTATCGGGAAGTGCAGATTATACGGTGAGAATATGGGACGTCAAGACAGGTACCTGTAAGACCATGAGTGGTCACACTAATTATGTATCATCTGTGGCTATATCCAGTGATTCAGAGTTCATCGTATCGGGAAGTTGAGATGATACGGTGAGACTATGGGACGTCAAGACAGGTACCTGTAAGACCATGAGTGGTCACACTAATTATGTATCATCTGTGGCTATATCCAGTGATTCAGAGTTCATCGTATCGGGAAGTGCAGATTATACGGTGAGAATATGGGACGTCAAGACAGGTACCTGTAAGACCATGAGTGGTCACACTAGTCATGTATCTTCTGTGGCTATATCCAGTGATTCAGAGTTCATCGTATCGGGAAGTTGAGATGATACGGTGAGACTATGGGACGTCAAGACAGGTACCTGTAAGACCATGAGTGGTAACACTAATTATGTATCATCTGTGGCTATATCCAGTGATTATGAGTTCATCGTATCGGGAAGTGCAGATTATAAGGTGAGACTATGGGATGTCAAGTCAGGTACCTGTAAGACCATGAGTGGTCACACTAGTCATGTATATGCTGTGGCTATATCCAGTGATTCAGAGTTCATCGTATTGGGAAGTTATGATTAGACGGTGAGACTATGGGACGTCAAGACAGGTACCTGTAAGACCATGAGTGGTCACACTAGTCATGTATTCTCTGTGGCTATATCCCGTGATTCATAGTTCATCGTATCGGGAAGTTGAGATGATACGGTGAGACTATGGGACGTCAAGACAGGTACCTGTAAGACCATGAGTGTTCACACTAGTTATGTATATGCTGTGGCTATATCCAGTGATTCAGAGTTCATCGTATCGGGAAGTAGAGATTATACGGTGAGACTATGGGACGTCAAGACAGGTACCTGTAAGACCATGAGTGGTCACACTAGTCATGTATATGCTGTGGCTATATCCAGTGATTCAGAGTTCATCGTATCGGGATGTTGAGATTATACGGTAAGACTATGGGACATCAAGACAGGTACCTGTAAGACCATGAGTGGTCACACTAGTTATGTATCTTCTGTGGCTATATCCAGTGATTCAGAGTTCATCGTATCGGGAAGTGCTGATTATACGGTGAGACTATGGGACGTCAAGACAGGTACCTGTAAGACCATGAGTGGTCACACTAGTTATGTATCATCTGTGGCTATATCCAGTGATTCAGAGTTCATCGTATCGGGAAGTGCAGATTATAAGGTGAGACTATGGGACGTCAAGACAGGTACCTGTAAGACCATGAGTGTTCACACTAGTTATGTATATGCTGTGGCTATATCCAGTGATTCAGAGTTCATCGTATCGGGAAGTGCAGATTATACGGTGAGAATATGGGACGTCAAGACAGGTACCTGTAAGACCATGAGTGGTCACACTAGTTGTGTAAATGCTGTGGCTATATCCAGTGATTCAGAGTTCATCGTATCGGGAAGTGCTGATTATACGGTGAGACTATGGGACGTCAAGACAGGTACCTGTAAGACCATGAGTGGTCACACTAGTTATGTATCATCTGTGGCTATATCCAGTGATTCAGAGTTCATCGTATCGGGAAGTGCAGATTATACGGTGAGACTATGGGACGTCAAGACAGGTACCTGTAAGACCATGAGTGGTAACACTAGTTATGTATCATCTGTGGCTATATCCAGTGATTCAGAGTTCATCGTATCGGGAAGTGCAGATTATACGGTGAGACTATGGGACGTCAAGACAGGTACCTGTAAGACCATGAGTGGTCACACTAGTCATGTATATGCTGTGGCTATATCCAGTGATTATGAGTTCATCGTATCGGGAAGTAGAGATTATACGGTGAGACTATGGGACGTCAAGACAGGTACCTGTAAGACCATGAGTGGTCACACTAATTATGTATCATCTGTGGCTATATCCAGTGATTCAGAGTTCATTGTATCGGGAAGTTATGATTAGACGGTGAGACTATGGAACGTCAAGACAGGTACCTGTAAGACCATGAGTGGTCACACGAGTTATGTATCATCTGTGGCTATATCCAGTGATTCAGAGTTCATCGTATCGGGAAGTAGAGATTATACGGTGAGACTATGGGACGTCAAGACAGGTACCTGTAAGACCATGAGTGGTCACACTAGTCATGTATATGCTGTGGCTATATCCAGTGATTCAGAGTTCATCGTATTGGGAAGTTATGATTAGACGGTGAGACTATGGGACGTCAAGACAGGTACCTGTAAGACCATGAGTGGTCACACTAGTCATGTATTCTATGTGGCTATATCCAGTGATTCAGAGTTCATCGTATCGGGAAGTTATGATAATACGGTGAGACTATGGGACGTCAAGACAGGTACCTGTAAGACCATGAGTGGTAACACTAATTATGTATCATCTGTGGCTATATCCAGTGATTGCAGAGTTCATCGTATCGGGAAGTGCAGATTATACGGTGAGACTATGGGATGTCAAGTCAGGTACCTGTAAGACCATGAGTGGTCACACTAATTATGTATCATCTGTGGCTATATCCAGTGATTCAGAGTTCATCGTATCGGGAAGTTGAGATAAGACGGTGAGACTATGGGACGTCAAGACAGGTACCTGTAAGACCATGAGTGGTCACACGAGTTGAGTATCATCTGTGGCTATATCCAGTGATTCAGAGTTCATCGTATCGGGAAGTTATGATAATACGGTGAGACTATGGGACGTCAAGACAGGTACCTGTAAGACCATGAGTGGTCACACTAATTATGTATCATCTGTGGCTATATCCAGTGATTCACAGTTCATCGTATTGGGAAGTTATGATTAGACGGTGAGACTATGAGACGTCAAGACAAGTACCTGTAAGACCATGAGTGGTCACACTAGTTATGTATATACTGTGGCTATATCCAGTGATTCACAGTTCATCGTATCGGGAAGTTGAGATAAGACGGTGAGACTATGGGACGTCAAGACAGGTACCTGTAAGACCATGAGTGGTCACACTAGTTATGTATATGCTGTGGCTATATCCAGTGATTCAGAGTTCATCGTATCGGGAAGTTGAGATAAGACGGTGAGACTATGGGACGTCAAGACAGGTACCTGTAAGACCATGAGTGGTCACACTAGTTATGTATCTTCTGTGGCTATATCCAGTGATTCAGAGTTCATCGTATCGGGAAGTTGAGATAAGACGGTGAGACTATGGGACGTCAAGACAGGTACCTGTAAGACCATGAGTGGTCACACTAGTTGTGTATCATCTGTGGCTATATCCAGTGATTCAGAGTTCATCGTATCGGGAAGTTGAGATAAGACGGTGAGACTATGGGACGTCAAGACAGGTACCTGTAAGACCATGAGTGGTCACACTAATTATGTATCATCTGTGGCTATATCCAGTGATTCAGAGTTCATCGTATCGGGAAGTTGAGATGATACGGTGAGACTATGGGACGTCAAGACAGGTACCTGTAAGACCATGAGTGGTAACACTAATTATGTATCATCTGTGGCTATATCCAGTGATTATGAGTTCATCGTATCGGGAAGTGCAGATTATAAGGTGAGACTATGGGATGTCAAGTCAGGTACCTGTAAGACCATGAGTGGTCACACTAGTCATGTATATGCTGTGGCTATATCCAGTGATTCAGAGTTCATCGTATTGGGAAGTTATGATTAGACGGTGAGACTATGGGACGTCAAGACAGGTACCTGTAAGACCATGAGTGGTCACACTAGTCATGTATATACTGTGGCTATATCCAGTGATTCAGAGTTCATCGTATTGGGAAGTTATGATAATACGGTGAGACTATGGGACGTCAAGACAGGTACCTGTAAGACCATGAGTGGTCACACTAGTCATGTATATGCTGTGGCTATATCCAGTGATTCAGAGTTCATCGTATTGGGAAGTTATGATTAGACGGTGAGACTATGGGACGTCAAGACAGGTACCTGTAAGACCATGAGTGGTCACACTAGTCATGTATTCTATGTGGCTATATCCAGTGATTCAGAGTTCATCGTATCGGGAAGTAGAGATTATACGGTGAGACTATGGGACGTCAAGACAGGTACCTGTAAGACCATGAGTGGTCACACTAGTTATGTATCTTCTGTGGCTATATCCAGTGATTCAGAGTTCATTGTATCGGGAAGTTATGATTAGATGGTGAGACTATGGGACGTCAAGACAAGTACCTGTAAGACCATGAGTGGTCACACTAATTATGTATCATCTGTGGCTATATCCAGTGATTATGAGTTCATCGTATCGGGAAGTTGAGATAAGACGGTGAGACTATGAGACGTCAAGACAAGTACCTGTAAGACCATGAGTGGTCACACTAGTCATGTATATACTGTGGCTATATCCAGTGATTCAGAGTTCATCGTATCGGGAAGTGCAGATTATACGGTGAGACTATGGGACGTCAAGACAGGTACCTGTAAGACCATGAGTGGTCACACTAGTTATGTATATACTGTGGCTATATCCAGTGATTCACAGTTCATCGTATCGGGAAGTTGAGATAAGACGGTGAGACTATGGGACGTCGAGACAGGTACCCGTAAGACCATGAGTGGTCACACTAGTCATGTATATGCTGTGGCTATATCCAGTGATTATGAGTTCATCGTATCGGGAAGTTGAGATAAGACGGTGAGACTATGGAACGTCAAGACAAGTACCTGTAAGACCATGAGTGGTCACACTATTTATGTATTCTCTGTGGCTATATCCCGTGATTCATAGTTCATCGTATCGGGAAGTTATGATTAGACGGTGAGACTATGGGACGTCAAGACTGGTACCTGTAAGACCATGAGTGGTAACACTAGTCATGTATATGCTGTGGCTATATCCAGTGATTCAGAGTTCATCGTATTGGGAAGTTATGATTAGACGGTGAGACTATGGAACGTCAAGACAAGTACATGTAAGACCATGAGTGGTCACACTAGTTGTGTAAATGCTGTGGCTATATCCAGTGATTATGAGTTCATCGTATCGGGAAGTGCAGATTATAAGGTGAGACTATGGGATGTCAAGTCAGGTACCTGTAAGACCATGAGTGGTAACACTAGTTATGTATCATCTGTGGCTATATCCAGTGATTCAGAGTTCATCGTATCGGGAAGTGCAGATTATACGGTGAGACTATGAGACGTCAAGACAGGTACCTGTAAGACCATGAGTGGTAACACTAATTATGTATATGCTGTGGCTATATCCAGTGATTCAGAGTTCATCGTATCGGGATGTTGAGATTATACGGTGAGAATATGGGACGTCAAGACAGGTACCTGTAAGACCATGAGTGGTCACACGAGTTGAGTATCATCTGTGGCTATATCCAGTGATTCAGAGTTCATCGTATCGGGAAGTGCAGATTATACGGTGAGACTATGGGACGTCAAGACAGGTACCTGTAAGACCATGAGTGGTCACACGAGTTGAGTATCATCTGTGGCTATATCCAGTGATTCAGAGTTCATCGTATCGGGAAGTTGAGATTATACGGTGAGACTATGGGACGTCAAGACAGGTACCTGTAAGACCATGAGTGGTCACACTAGTTATGTATCTTCTGTGGCTATATCCAGTGATTCAGAGTTCATCGTATCGGGAAGTGCTGATTATACGGTGAGACTATGGCACGTCAAGACAGGTACCTGTAAGACCATGAGTGGTCACACTAATTATGTATCATCTGTGGCTATATCCAGTGATTCACAGTTCATCGTATTGGGAAGTTATGATTAGACGGTGAGACTATGAGACGTCAAGACAAGTACCTGTAAGACCATGAGTGGTCACACTAGTTATGTATATACTGTGGCTATATCCAGTGATTCACAGTTCATCGTATCGGGAAGTTGAGATAAGACGGTGAGACTATGGGACGTCAAGACAGGTACCTGTAAGACCATGAGTGGTCACACTAGTCATGTATCTTCTGTGGCTATATCCAGTGATTCAGAGTTCATCGTATCGGGAAGTGCTGATTATACGGTGAGACTATTGGACGTCAAGACAGGTACCTGTAAGACCATGAGTGGTCACACTAGTTATGTATATACTGTGGCTATATCCAGTGATTCAGAGTTCATCGTATCGGGAAGTTGAGATAAGACGGTGAGACTATGGGACGTCAAGACAGGTACCTGTAAGACCATGAGTGGTCACACTAGTTGTGTATCATCTGTGGCTATATCCAGTGATTCAGAGTTCATCGTATCGGGAAGTTGAGATAAGACGGTGAGACTATGGGATGTCAAGACAGGTACCTGTAAGACCATGAGTGGTCACACTAGTCATGTATCTTCTGTGGCTATATCCAGTGATTCAGAGTTCATCGTATCGGGAAGTGCTGATTATACGGTGAGACTATTGGACGTCAAGACAGGTACCTGTAAGACCATGAGTGGTCACACTAGTTATGTATATACTGTGGCTATATCCAGTGATTCACAGTTCATCGTATCGGGAAGTTGAGATAAGACGGTGAGACTATGGGACGTCAAGACAGGTACCTGTAAGACCATGAGTGGTCACACTAGTTGTGTATCATCTGTGGCTATATCCAGTGATTCAGAGTTCATCGTATCGGGAAGTTATGATAAGACGGTGAGACTATGGGACGTCAAGACAGGTACCTGTAAGACCATGAGTGGTCACACTAATTATGTATCATCTGTGGCTATATCCAGTGATTCAGAGTTCATCGTATCGGGAAGTTGAGATGATACGGTGAGACTATGGGACGTCAAGACAGGTACCTGTAAGACCATGAGTGGTAACACTAATTATGTATCATCTGTGGCTATATCCAGTGATTATGAGTTCATCGTATCGGGAAGTGCAGATTATAAGGTGAGACTATGGGATGTCAAGTCAGGTACCTGTAAGACCATGAGTGGTCACACTAGTTATGTATATACTGTGGCTATATCCAGTGATTCAGAGTTCATCGTATCGGGAAGTGCTGATTATACGGTGAGACTATTGGACGTCAAGACAGGTACCTGTAAGACCATGAGTGGTCACACTAGTCATGTATATGCTGTGGCTATATCCAGTGATTATGAGTTCATCGTATCGGGAAGTTGAGATAAGACGGTGAGACTATGGGACGTCAAGACAGGTACCTGTAAGACCATGAGTGGTCACACTAGTTATGTATATACTGTGGCTATATCCAGTGATTCAGAGTTCATCGTATCGGGAAGTGCTGATTATACGGTGAGACTATTGGACGTCAAGACAGGTACCTGTAAGACCATGAGTGGTCACACTAGTCATGTATATGCTGTGGCTATATCCAGTGATTATGAGTTCATCGTATCGGGAAGTTGAGATAAGACGGTGAGACTATGGGACGTCATGACAGGTACCTGTAAGACCATGAGTGGTCACACTAGTTGTGTAAATGCTGTGGCTATATCCAGTGATTCAGAGTTCATCGTATCGGGAAGTTGAGATGATACGGTGAGACTATTGGACGTCAAGACAGGTACCTGTAAGACCATGAGTGGTCACACTAGTCATGTATCTTCTGTGGCTATATCCAGTGATTCAGAGTTCATCGTATCGGGAAGTGCTGATTATACGGTGAGACTATGGGACGTCAAGACAGGTACCTGTAAGACCATGAGTGGTCACACTAGTTATGTATATACTGTGGCTATATCCAGTGATTCACAGTTCATCGTATCGGGAAGTTGAGATAAGACGGTGAGACTATGGGACGTCAAGACAGGTACCTGTAAGACCATGAGTGGTCACACTAGTTGTGTATCTTCTGTGGCTATATCCAGTGATTCAGAGTTCATCGTATTGGGAAGTTATGATTAGACGGTGAGACTATGGGACGTCAAGACAGGTACCTGTAAGACCATGAGTGGTAACACTAGTTGAGTATCATCTGTGGCTATATCCAGTGATTCAGAGTTCATCGTATCGGGAAGTTATGATTAGACGGTGAGACTATGGGACGTCAAGACAGGTACCTGTAAGACCATGAGTGGTCACACTAGTTATGTATATACTGTGGCTATATCCAGTGATTCAGAGTTCATCGTATCGGGAAGTTGAGATAAGACGGTGAGACTATGGGACGTCAAGACAGGTACCTGTAAGACCATGAGTGGTCACACTAGTTATGTATCTTCTGTGGCTATATCCAGTGATTCAGAGTTCATCGTATCGGGAAGTGCTGATTATACGGTGAGACTATGGGACGTCAAGACAGGTACCTGTAAGACCATGAGTGGTCACACTAGTCATGTATATACTGTGGCTATATCCAGTGATTCAGAGTTCATCGTATCGGGAAGTTGAGATAAGACGGTGAGACTATGGGACGTCAAGACAGGTACATGTAAGACCATGAGTGGTCACACTAGTCATGTATCATCTGTGGCTATATCCAGTGATTCAGAGTTCATCGTATCGGGAAGTAATGATTAGACGGTGAGACTATGGGACGTCAAGACAGGTACCTGTAAGACCATGAGTGGTCACACTAGTTATGTATCTTCTGTGGCTATATCCAGTGATTCAGAGTTCATCGTATCGGGAAGTGCTGATTATACGGTGAGACTATTGGACGTCAAGACAGGTACCTGTAAGACCATGAGTGGTCACACTAGTCATGTATATACTGTGGCTATATCCAGTGATTCAGAGTTCATCGTATCGGGAAGTTGAGATAAGACGGTGAGACTATGGGACGTCAAGACAGGTACCTGTAAGACCATGAGTGGTCACACTAGTTATGTATCTTCTGTGGCTATATCCAGTGATTCAGAGTTCATCGTATCGGGAAGTGCTGATTATACGGTGAGACTATGGGACGTCAAGACAGGTACCTGTAAGACCATGAGTGGTAACACTAGTTATGTATCATCTGTGGCTATATCCAGTGATTCAGAGTTCATCGTATCGGGAAGTTGAGATGATACGGTGAGACTATGGGACGTCAAGACAGGTACCTGTAAGACCATGAGTGGTAACACTAATTATGTATCATCTGTGGCTATATCCAGTGATTATGAGTTCATCGTATCGGGAAGTTGAGATAAGACGGTGAGACTATGGGACGTCAAGACAGGTACCTGTAAGACCATGAGTGGTCACACTAGTTATGTATATACTGTGGCTATATCCAGTGATTCAGAGTTCATCGTATCGGGATGTTGAGATTATACGGTAAGACTATGGGACGTCAAGACAGGTACCTGTAAGACCATGAGTGGTCACACTAGTCATGTATATGCTGTGGCTATATCCAGTGATTATGAGTTCATCGTATCGGGAAGTTGAGATAAGACGGTGAGACTATGGGACGTCATGACAGGTACCTGTAAGACCATGAGTGGTCACACTAGTTGTGTAAATGCTGTGGCTATATCCAGTGATTCAGAGTTCATCGTATCGGGAAGTTGAGATGATACGGTGAGACTATTGGACGTCAAGACAGGTACCTGTAAGACCATGAGTGGTCACACTAGTCATGTATCTTCTGTGGCTATATCCAGTGATTATGAGTTCATCGTATCGGGAAGTTGAGATAAGACGGTGAGACTATGGGACGTCAAGACAGGTACCTGTAAGACCATGAGTGGTCACACTAGTTATGTATATACTGTGGCTATATCCAGTGATTCAGAGTTCATCGTATCGGGAAGTGCTGATTATACGGTGAGACTATTGGACGTCAAGACAGGTACCTGTAAGATCATGAGTGGTCACACTAGTCATGTATATGCTGTGGCTATATCCAGTGATTCAGAGTTCATCGTATCGGGAAGTGCAGATTATACGGTGAGACTATTGGACGTCAAGACAGGTACCTGTAAGACCATGAGTGGTCACACTGGTCATGTATATGCTGTGGCTATATCCAGTGATTCAGAGTTCATCGTATCGGGAAGTGCAGATTATACGGTGAGACCATGGGACGTCAAGACAGGTACCTGTAAGACCATGAGTGGTCACACTAGTTATGTATCTTCTGTGGCAATATCCAGTGATTCAGAGTTCATCGTATCGGGAAGTTATGATCATACGGTGAGACTATGGGACGTCAAGACAGGTACCTGTAAGACCATGAGTGGTAACACTAGTTGAGTATCATCTGTGGCTATATCCAGTGATTCAGAGTTCATCGTATCGGGAAGTGCTGATTATACGGTGAGACTATTGGACGTCAAGACAGGTACCTGTAAGACCATGAGTGGTCACACTAGTCATGTATATACTGTGGCTATATCCAGTGATTCAGAGTTCATCGTATCGGGAAGTTGAGATAAGACGGTGAGACTATGGGACGTCAAGACAGGTACCTGTAAGACCATGAGTGGTCACACTAGTTATGTATCTTCTGTGGCTATATCCAGTGATTCAGAGTTCATCGTATCGGGAAGTGCTGATTATACGGTGAGACTATGGGACGTCAAGACAGGTACCTGTAAGACCATGAGTGGTCACACTAGTCATGTATATACTGTGGCTATATCCAGTGATTCAGAGTTCATCGTATCGGGAAGTTGAGATAAGACGGTGAGACTATGGGACGTCAAGACAGGTACATGTAAGACCATGAGTGGTCACACTAGTCATGTATCTTCTGTGGCTATATCCAGTGATTCAGAGTTCATCGTATCGGGAAGTTGAGATAAGACGGTGAGACTATGGAACGTCAAGACAGGTACCTGTAAGACCATGAGTGGTAACACTAGTTGAGTATCATCTGTGGCTATATCCAGTGATTCAGAGTTCATCGTATCGGGAAGTGCTGATTATACGGTGAGACTATTGGACGTCAAGACAGGTACCTGTAAGACCATGAGTGGTCACACTAGTCATGTATATACTGTGGCTATATCCAGTGATTCAGAGTTCATCGTATCGGGAAGTTGAGATAAGACGGTGAGACTATGGGACGTCAAGACAGGTACCTGTAAGACCATGAGTGGTCACACTAGTTATGTATCTTCTGTGGCTATATCCAGTGATTCAGAGTTCATCGTATCGGGAAGTGCTGATTATACGGTGAGACTATGGGACGTCAAGACAGGTACCTGTAAGACCATGAGTGGTCACACTAGTCATGTATATACTGTGGCTATATCCAGTGATTCAGAGTTCATCGTATCGGGAAGTGCTGATTATACGGTGAGACTATGGAACTTCAAGACAGGTACCTGTAAGACCATGAGTGGTAACACTAGTCATGTATCTTCTGTGGCTATATCCAGTGATTCAGAGTTCATCGTATCGGGAAGTAGAGATTAGATGGTGAGACTATGGGACGTCAAGACAGGTACCTGTAAGACCATGAGTGGTCACACTAGTTATGTATATACTGTGGCTATATCCAGTGATTCAGAGTTCATCGTATCGGGAAGTAGAGATTATACGGTGAGACTATGGGACGTCAAGACAGGTACCTGTAAGACCATGAGTGGTCACACGAGTTGAGTATCATCTGTGGCTATATCCAGTGATTCAGAGTTCATCGTATCGGGAAGTAGAGATTATACGGTGAGACTATGGGACGTCAAGACAGGTACCTGTAAGACCATGAGTGGTCACACGAGTTGAGTATCATCTGTGGCTATATCCAGTGATTCAGAGTTCATCGTATCGGGAAGTTATGATAATACGGTGAGACTATGGGACGTCAAGACAGGTACCTGTAAGACCATGAGTGGTCACACTAATTATGTATATGCTGTGGCTATATCCAGTGATTCAGAGTTCATCGTATCGGGATGTTGAGATTATACGGTAAGACTATGGGACGTCAAGACAGGTACCTGTAAGACCATGAGTGGTCACACGAGTTGAGTATCATCTGTGGCTATATCCAGTGATTCAGAGTTCATCGTATCGGGAAGTTATGATAATACGGTGAGACTATGGGACGTCAAGACAGGTACCTGTAAGACCATGAGTGGTCACACTAGTTATGTATATACTGTGGCTATATCCAGTGATTCAGAGTTCATCGTATTGGGAAGTTATGATTAGACGGTGAGACTATTGGACGTCAAGACAGGTACCTGTAAGACCATGAGTGGTCACACTGGTCATGTATATGCTGTGGCTATATCCAGTGATTCAGAGTTCATCGTATCGGGAAGTGCAGATTATACGGTGAGACCATGGGACGTCAAGACAGGTACCTGTAAGACCATGAGTGGTCACACTAGTCATGTATATACTGTGGCTATATCCAGTGATTCAGAGTTCATCGTATCGGGAAGTTGAGATAAGACGGTGAGACTATGGGACGTCAAGACAGGTACCTGTAAGATCATGAGTGGTCACACTAGTCATGTATATGCTGTGGCTATATCCAGTGATTCAGAGTTCATCGTATCGGGAAGTAGAGATTATACGGTGAGACTATGGGACGTCAAGACAGGTACCTGTAAGATCATGAGTGGTCACACTAGTCATGTATATGCTGTGGCTATATCCAGTGATTCAGAGTTCATCGTATCGGGAAGTGCAGATTATACGGTGAGACTATTGGACGTCAAGACAGGTACCTGTAAGACCATGAGTGGTCACACTGGTCATGTATATGCTGTGGCTATATCCAGTGATTCAGAGTTCATCGTATCGGGAAGTGCAGATTATACGGTGAGACCATGGGACGTCAAGACAGGTACCTGTAAGACCATGAGTGGTCACACTAGTTATGTATCTTCTGTGGCAATATCCAGTGATTCAGAGTTCATCGTATCGGGAAGTTATGATCATACGGTGAGACTATGGGACGTCAAGAAGGGTACCTGTAAGACCATGAGTGGTCACACTAGTTATGTATCTTCTGTGGCTATATCCAGTGATTCAGAGTTCATCGTATCGGGAAGTGCAGATTATACGGTGAGACTATGGGACGTCAAGACAGGTACCTGTAAGACCATGAGTGGTCACACGAGTTGAGTATCATCTGTGGCTATATCCAGTGATTCAGAGTTCATCGTATCGGGAAGTGCAGATTATACGGTGAGACTATGGGACGTCAAGACAGGTACCTGTAAGACCATGAGTGGTCACACGAGTTGAGTATCATCTGTGGCTATATCCAGTGATTCAGAGTTCATCGTATCGGGAAGTGCAGATTATACGGTGAGACTATGGAACGTCAAGACAGGTACCTGTAAGACCATGAGTGGTCACACTAGTCATGTATCATCTGTGGCTATATCCAGTGATTCAGAGTTCATCGTATCGGGAAGTAATGATTAGACGGTGAGACTATGGGACGTCAAGACAGGTACCTGTAAGACCATGAGTGGTCACACTAGTTATGTATCTTCTGTGGCTATATCCAGTGATTCAGAGTTCATCGTATCGGGAAGTGCTGATTATACGGCGAGACTATTGGACGTCAAGACAGGTACCTGTAAGACCATGAGTGGTCACACTAGTCATGTATATACTGTGGCTATATCCAGTGATTCAGAGTTCATCGTATCGGGAAGTTGAGATAAGACGGTGAGACTATGGGACGTCAAGACAGGTACCTGTAAGACCATGAGTGGTCACACTAGTCATGTATATGCTGTGGCTATATCCAGTGATTCAGAGTTCATCGTATCGGGAAGTGCTGATTATACGGTGAGACTATGGGACGTCAAGACAGGTACCTGTAAGACCATGAGTGGTCACACTAGTTATGTATATACTGTGGCTATATCCAGTGATTCAGAGTTCATCGTATCGGGAAGTGCAGATTATACGGTGAGACTATGGGACGTCAAGACAGGTACCTGTAAGACCATGAGTGGTCACACTAGTTATGTATATACTGTGGCTATATCCAGTGATTCAGAGTTCATCGTATCGGGAAGTTGAGATGATACGGTGAGACTATTGGACGTCAAGACAGGTACCTGTAAGACCATGAGTGGTAACACTAGTTGAGTATCATCTGTGGCTATATCCAGTGATTCAGAGTTCATCGTATCGGGAAGTAGAGATTATACGGTGAGACTATGGGACGTCAAGACAGGTACCTGTAAGACCATGAGTGGTCACACTAGTCATGTATCTTCTGTGGCTATATCCAGTGATTATGAGTTCATCGTATCGGGAAGTTATGATAATACGGTGAGACTATGGGACGTCAAGACAGGTACCTGTAAGACCATGAGTGGTAACACTAGTTGAGTATCATCTGTGGCTATATCCAGTGATTCAGAGTTCATCGTATCGGGAAGTAGAGATTAGACGGTGAGACTATGGGACGTCAAGACAGGTACCTGTAAGACCATGAGTGGTCACACTAGTTATGTATATACTGTGGCTATATCCAGTGATTCAGAGTTCATCGTATCGGGAAGTAGAGATTATACGGTGAGACTATGGGACGTCAAGACAGGTACCTGTAAGACCATGAGTGGTCACACGAGTTGAGTATCATCTGTGGCTATATCCAGTGATTCAGAGTTCATCGTATCGGGAAGTGCTGATTATAAGGTGAGACTATGGGATGTCAAGACAGGTACCTGTAAGACCATGAGTGGTCACACTAGTTATGTATCATCTGTGGCTATATCCAGTGATTCAGAGTTCATCGTATCGGGAAGTGCTGATTATAAGGTGAGACTATGGGATGTCAAGACAGGTACCTGTAAGACCATGAGTGGTAACACTAGTTATGTATATGCTGTGGCTATATCCAGTGATTCAGAGTTCATCGTATCGGGAAGTTATGATTATACGGTGAGACTATGGGACGTCAAGACAGGTACCTGTAAGACCATGAGTGGTCACACTAGTTATGTATTATCTGTGGCTATATCCAGTGATTCAGAGTTCATCGTATCGGGAAGATGAGATGATACGGTGAGACTATGGGACGTCAAGACAGGTACCTGTAAGACCATGAGTGGTCACACTAGTCATGTATGATCTGTGGCTATATCCAGTGATTCAGAGTTCATCGTATCGGGAAGTAATGATTAGATGGTGAGACTATGGGACGTCAAGAAGGGTACCTGTAAGACCATGAGTGGTCACACTAGTTATGCATGATCTGTGGCTATATCCAGTAATTCAGAGTTCATCGTATCGGGAAGTTATGATAATACGGTGAGACTATTGGACGTCAAGACAGGTACCTGTAAGACCATGAGTGGTCACACTAGTTATGTATCTTCTGTGGCTATATCCAGTGATTCAGAGTTCATCGTATCGGGAAGTAGAGATTATACGGTGAGACTATGGGACGTCAAGACAGGTACCTGTAAGACCATGAGTGGTCACACGAGTTGAGTATCATCTGTGGCTATATCCAGTGATTCAGAGTTCATCGTATCGGGAAGTAGAGATTATACGGTGAGACTATGGGACGTCAAGACAGGTACCTGTAAGACCATGAGTGGTCACACGAGTTGAGTATCATCTGTGGCTATATCCAGTGATTCAGAGTTCATCGTATCGGGAAGTTATGATAATACGGTGAGACTATGGGACGTCAAGACAGGTACCTGTAAGACCATGAGTGGTCACACTAATTATGTATCTTCTGTGGCTATATCCAGTGATTCAGAGTTCATCGTATCGGGAAGTGCTGATTATACGGTGAGACTATTGGACGTCAAGACAGGTACCTGTAAGACCATGAGTGGTCACACGAGTTGAGTATCATCTGTGGCTATATCCAGTGATTCAGAGTTCATCGTATCGGGAAGTTGAGATAAGACGGTGAGACTATGGGACGTCAAGACAGGTACCTGTAAGACCATGAGTGGTCACACTAGTCATGTATCTTCTGTGGCTATATCCAGTGATTCAGAGTTCATCGTATCGGGAAGTGCTGATTATACGGTGAGACTATTGGACGTCAAGACAGGTACCTGTAAGACCATGAGTGGTCACACTAGTTATGTATATACTGTGGCTATATCCAGTGATTCACAGTTCATCGTATCGGGAAGTTGAGATAAGACGGTGAGACTATGGGACGTCAAGACAGGTACCTGTAAGACCATGAGTGGTCACACTAGTTATGTATCTTCTGTGGCTATATCCAGTGATTCAGAGTTCATCGTATCGGGAAGTGCTGATTATACGGTGAGACTATGGGACGTCAAGACAGGTACCTGTAAGACCATGAGTGGTAACACTAGTTATGTATCATCTGTGGCTATATCCAGTGATTCAGAGTTCATCGTATCGGGAAGTGCAGATTATACGGTGAGACTATGGGACGTCAAGACAGGTACCTGTAAGACCATGAGTGGTCACACTAGTCATGTATATGCTGTGGCTATATCCAGTGATTATGAGTTCATCGTATCGGGAAGTTGAGATAAGACGGTGAGACTATGGAACGTCAAGACAAGTACATGTAAGACCATGAGTGGTCACACGAGTTGAGTATCATCTGTGGCTATATCCAGTGATTCAGAGTTCATCGTATCGGGAAGTTATGATAATACGGTGAGACTATGGGACGTCAAGACAGGTACCTGTAAGACCATGAGTGGTCACACTAGTTATGTATATACTGTGGCTATATCCAGTGATTCAGAGTTCATCGTATCGGGAAGTTGAGATGATACGGTGAGACTATGGGACGTCAAGACAGGTACCTGTAAGACCATGAGTGGTCACACTAGTCATGTATATGCTGTGGCTATATCCAGTGATTATGAGTTCATCGTATCGGGAAGTTGAGATAAGACGGTGAGACTATGGGACGTCAAGACAGGTACCTGTAAGACCATGAGTGGTAACACTAGTTATGTATCATCTGTGGCTATATCCAGTGATTCAGAGTTCATCGTATTGGGAAGTTATGATTAGACGGTGAGACTATGGAACGTCAAGACAAGTACCTGTAAGACCATGAGTGGTCACACTAGTCATGTATATACTGTGGCTATATCCAGTGATTCATAGTTCATTGTATCGGGAAGTTATGATTAGATGGTGAGACTATGGGACGTCAAGACAGGTACCTGTAAGACCATGAGTGGTCACACTAGTCATGTATCTTCTGTGGCTATATCCAGTGATTCAGAGTTCATCGTATCGGGAAGTGCTGATTATACGGTGAGACTATTGGACGTCAAGACAGGTACCTGTAAGACCATGAGTGGTCACACTAGTCATGTATATACTGTGGCTATATCCAGTGATTCAGAGTTCATCGTATCGGGAAGTTGAGATAAGACGGTGAGACTATGGGACGTCAAGACAGGTACCTGTAAGACCATGAGTGGTCACACTAGTCATGTATATGCTGTGGCTATATCCAGTGATTCAGAGTTCATCGTATTGGGAAGTTATGATAATACGGTGAGACTATGGGACGTCAAGACAGGTACCTGTAAGACCATGAGTGGTCACACTAATTATGTATCATCTGTGGCTATATCCAGTGATTCAGAGTTCATCGTATTGGGAAGTTATGATTAGACGGTGAGACTATGGAACGTCAAGACAAGTACCTGTAAGACCATGAGTGGTCACACTAGTCATGTATATGCTGTGGCTATATCCAGTGATTCAGAGTTCATCGTATTGGGAAGTTATGATTAGACGGTGAGACTATTGGACGTTAAGACAGGTACCTGTAAGACCATGAGTGGTCACACTAATTATGTATCTTCTGTGGCTATATCCAGTGATTCAGAGTTCATCGTATCGGGAAGTGCTGATTATACGGTGAGACTATGGGACGTCAAGACAGGTACCTGTAAGACCATGAGTGGTAACACTAGTTATGTATCATCTGTGGCTATATCCAGTGATTCAGAGTTCATCGTATCGGGAAGTGCAGATTATACGGTGAGAATATGGGACGTCAAGACAGGTACCTGTAAGACCATGAGTGGTCACACTAGTCATGTATCTTCTGTGGCTATATCCAGTGATTCAGAGTTCATCGTATCGGGAAGTGCTGATTATACGGTGAGACTATTGGACGTCAAGACAGGTACCTGTAAGACCATGAGTGGTCACACTAGTCATGTATATGCTGTGGCTATATCCAGTGATTCAGAGTTCATCGTATCGGGAAGTTATGATTAGACGGTGAGACTATTGGACGTCAAGACAGGTACCTGTAAGACCATGAGTGGTAACACTAGTCATGTATATGCTGTGGCTATATCCAGTGATTATGAGTTCATCGTATCGGGAAGTTGAGATAAGACGGTGAGACTATGGAACGTCAAGACAAGTACATGTAAGACCATGAGTGGTCACACGAGTTGAGTATCATCTGTGGCTATATCCAGTGATTCAGAGTTCATCGTATCGGGAAGTTATGATAATACGGTGAGACTATGGGACGTCAAGACAGGTACCTGTAAGACCATGAGTGGTCACACTAGTTATGTATATACTGTGGCTATATCCAGTGATTCAGAGTTCATCGTATCGGGAAGTTGAGATGATACGGTGAGACTATTGGACGTCAAGACAGGTACCTGTAAGACCATGAGTGGTCACACTAGTCATGTATATGCTGTGGCTATATCCAGTGATTATGAGTTCATCGTATCGGGAAGTTGAGATAAGACGGTGAGACTATGGGACGTCAAGACAGGTACCTGTAAGACCATGAGTGGTAACACTAGTTATGTATCATCTGTGGCTATATCCAGTGATTCAGAGTTCATCGTATTGGGAAGTTATGATTAGACGGTGAGACTATGGAACGTCAAGACAAGTACCTGTAAGACCATGAGTGGTCACACTAGTCATGTATATACTGTGGCTATATCCAGTGATTCATAGTTCATTGTATCGGGAAGTTATGATTAGATGGTGAGACTATGGGACGTCAAGACAGGTACCTGTAAGACCATGAGTGGTCACACTAGTCATGTATCTTCTGTGGCTATATCCAGTGATTCAGAGTTCATCGTATCGGGAAGTGCTGATTATACGGTGAGACTATTGGACGTCAAGACAGGTACCTGTAAGACCATGAGTGGTCACACTAGTCATGTATATACTGTGGCTATATCCAGTGATTCAGAGTTCATCGTATCGGGAAGTTGAGATAAGACGGTGAGACTATGGGACGTCAAGACAGGTACCTGTAAGACCATGAGTGGTCACACTAGTCATGTATATGCTGTGGCTATATCCAGTGATTCAGAGTTCATCGTATTGGGAAGTTATGATAATACGGTGAGACTATGGGACGTCAAGACAGGTACCTGTAAGACCATGAGTGGTCACACTAATTATGTATCATCTGTGGCTATATCCAGTGATTCAGAGTTCATCGTATTGGGAAGTTATGATTAGACGGTGAGACTATGGAACGTCAAGACAAGTACCTGTAAGACCATGAGTGGTCACACTAGTCATGTATATGCTGTGGCTATATCCAGTGATTCAGAGTTCATCGTATTGGGAAGTTATGATTAGACGGTGAGACTATTGGACGTTAAGACAGGTACCTGTAAGACCATGAGTGGTCACACTAATTATGTATCTTCTGTGGCTATATCCAGTGATTCAGAGTTCATCGTATCGGGAAGTGCTGATTATACGGTGAGACTATGGGACGTCAAGACAGGTACCTGTAAGACCATGAGTGGTAACACTAGTTATGTATCATCTGTGGCTATATCCAGTGATTCAGAGTTCATCGTATCGGGAAGTGCAGATTATACGGTGAGAATATGGGACGTCAAGACAGGTACCTGTAAGACCATGAGTGGTCACACTAGTCATGTATCTTCTGTGGCTATATCCAGTGATTCAGAGTTCATCGTATCGGGAAGTGCTGATTATACGGTGAGACTATTGGACGTCAAGACAGGTACCTGTAAGACCATGAGTGGTCACACTAGTCATGTATATGCTGTGGCTATATCCAGTGATTCAGAGTTCATCGTATCGGGAAGTTATGATTAGACGGTGAGACTATTGGACGTCAAGACAGGTACCTGTAAGACCATGAGTGGTAACACTAGTCATGTATATGCTGTGGCTATATCCAGTGATTCAGAGTTCATCGTATTGGGAAGTTATGATAATACGGTGAGACTATCGGACGTCAAGACAGGTACCTGTAAGACCATGAGTGGTCACACTAGTCATGTATATGCTAAGCTATATCCAGTGATTGCAGAGTTCATCGTATCGGGAAGTGCAGATTATACGGTGAGACTATGGGACGTCAAGACAGGTACCTGTAAGACCATGAGTGGTCACACGAGTTGAGTATCATCTGTGGCTATATCCAGTGATTCAGAGTTCATCGTATCGGGAAGTGCAGATTATACGGTGAGACTATGGGACGTCAAGACAGGTACCTGTAAGACCATGAGTGGTCACACTAGTCATGTATATGCTGTGGCTATATCCAGTGATTATGAGTTCATCGTATCGGGAAGTTGAGATAAGACGGTGAGACTATGGAACGTCAAGACAAGTACATGTAAGACCATGAGTCGTCACACGAGTTGAGTATCATCTGTGGCTATATCCAGTGATTCAGAGTTCATCGTATCGGGAAGTTATGATAATACGGTGAGACTATGGGACGTCAAGACAGGTACCTGTAAGACCATGAGTGGTCACACTAGTTATGTATATACTGTGGCTATATCCAGTGATTCAGAGTTCATCGTATCGGGAAGTTGAGATGATACGGTGAGACTATTGGACGTCAAGACAGGTACCTGTAAGACCATGAGTGGTCACACTAGTCATGTATATGCTGTGGCTATATCCAGTGATTATGAGTTCATCGTATCGGGAAGTTGAGATAAGACGGTGAGACTATGGGACGTCAAGACAGGTACCTGTAAGACCATGAGTGGTAACACTAGTTATGTATCATCTGTGGCTATATCCAGTGATTCAGAGTTCATCGTATTGGGAAGTTATGATTAGACGGTGAGACTATGGAACGTCAAGACAAGTACCTGTAAGACCATGAGTGGTCACACTAGTCATGTATATACTGTGGCTATATCCAGTGATTCATAGTTCATTGTATCGGGAAGTTATGATTAGATGGTGAGACTATGGGACGTCAAGACAGGTACCTGTAAGACCATGAGTGGTCACACTAGTCATGTATCATCTGTGGCTATATCCAGTGATTCAGAGTTCATCGTATCGGGAAGTGCTGATTATACGGTGAGACTATTGGACGTCAAGACAGGTACCTGTAAGACCATGAGTGGTCACACTAGTCATGTATATACTGTGGCTATATCCAGTGATTCAGAGTTCATCGTATCGGGAAGTTGAGATAAGACGGTGAGACTATGGGACGTCAAGACAGGTACCTGTAAGACCATGAGTGGTCACACTAGTCATGTATATGCTGTGGCTATATCCAGTGATTCAGAGTTCATCGTATTGGGAAGTTATGATAATACGGTGAGACTATGGGACGTCAAGACAGGTACCTGTAAGACCATGAGTGGTCACACTAATTATGTATCATCTGTGGCTATATCCAGTGATTCAGAGTTCATCGTATTGGGAAGTTATGATTAGACGGTGAGACTATGGAACGTCAAGACAAGTACCTGTAAGACCATGAGTGGTCACACTAGTCATGTATATGCTGTGGCTATATCCAGTGATTCAGAGTTCATCGTATTGGGAAGTTATGATTAGACGGTGAGACTATTGGACGTTAAGACAGGTACCTGTAAGACCATGAGTGGTCACACTAATTATGTATCTTCTGTGGCTATATCCAGTGATTCAGAGTTCATCGTATCGGGAAGTGCTGATTATACGGTGAGACTATGGGACGTCAAGACAGGTACCTGTAAGACCATGAGTGGTAACACTAGTTATGTATCATCTGTGGCTATATCCAGTGATTCAGAGTTCATCGTATCGGGAAGTGCAGATTATACGGTGAGAATATGGGACGTCAAGACAGGTACCTGTAAGACCATGAGTGGTCACACTAGTCATGTATCTTCTGTGGCTATATCCAGTGATTCAGAGTTCATCGTATCGGGAAGTGCTGATTATACGGTGAGACTATTGGACGTCAAGACAGGTACCTGTAAGACCATGAGTGGTCACACTAGTCATGTATATGCTGTGGCTATATCCAGTGATTCAGAGTTCATCGTATCGGGAAGTTATGATTAGACGGTGAGACTATTGGACGTCAAGACAGGTACCTGTAAGACCATGAGTGGTAACACTAGTCATGTATATGCTGTGGCTATATCCAGTGATTCAGAGTTCATCGTATTGGGAAGTTATGATAATACGGTGAGACTATCGGACGTCAAGACAGGTACCTGTAAGACCATGAGTGGTCACACTAGTCATGTATATGCTAAGCTATATCCAGTGATTGCAGAGTTCATCGTATCGGGAAGTGCAGATTATACGGTGAGACTATGGGACGTCAAGACAGGTACCTGTAAGACCATGAGTGGTCACACGAGTTGAGTATCATCTGTGGCTATATCCAGTGATTCAGAGTTCATCGTATCGGGAAGTGCAGATTATACGGTGAGACTATGGGACGTCAAGACAGGTACCTGTAAGACCATGAGTGGTCACACTAGTCATGTATCATCTGTGGCTATATCCAGTGATTCAGAGTTCATCGTATCGGGAAGTTATGATAATACGGTGAGACTATGGGACGTCAAGACAGGTACCTGTAAGACCATGAGTGGTCACACGAGTTGAGTATCATCTGTGGCTATATCCAGTGATTCAGAGTTCATCGTATCGGGAAGTTATGATAATACGGTGAGACTATGGGACGTCAAGACAGGTACCTGTAAGACCATGAGTGGTCACACTAGTCATGTATATGCTGTGGCTATATCCAGTGATTCAGAGTTCATCGTATCGGGAAGTTATGATAATACGGTGAGACTATGGGACGTCAAGACAGGTACCTGTAAGACCATGAGTGGTCACACTAATTATGTATCATCTGTGGCTATATCCAGTGATTCAGAGTTCATCGTATTGGGAAGTTATGATTAGACGGTGAGACTATTGGACGTCAAGACAGGTACCTGTAAGACCATGAGTGGTCACACGAGTTGAGTATCATCTGTGGCTATATCCAGTGATTCAGAGTTCATCGTATCGGGAAGTGCAGATTATACGGTGAGACTATGGGACGTCAAGACAGGTACCTGTAAGACCATGAGTGGTAACACTAGTTATGTATCATCTGTGGCTATATCCAGTGATTCAGAGTTCATCGTATCGGGAAGTGCAGATTATACGGTGAGACTATGGGACGTCAAGACAGGTACCTGTAAGACCATGAGTGGTCACACTAGTCATGTATATGCTGTGGCTATATCCAGTGATTCAGAGTTCATCGTATCGGGAAGTTATGATAATACGGTGAGACTATGGGACGTCAAGACAGGTACCTGTAAGACCATGAGTGGTCACACGAGTTGAGTATCATCTGTGGCTATATCCAGTGATTCAGAGTTCATCGTATTGGGAAGTTATGATTAGACGGTGAGACTATTGGACGTCAAGACAGGTACCTGTAAGACCATGAGTGGTCACACTAGTTATGTATCTTCTGTGGCTATATCCAGTGATTCAGAGTTCATCGTATCGGGAAGTGCAGATTATACGGTGAGACTATGGGACGTCAAGACAGGTACCTGTAAGACCATGAGTGGTCACACTAGTCATGTATCATCTGTGGCTATATCCAGTGATTCAGAGTTCATCGTATTGGGAAGTTATGATAATACGGTGAGACTATGGGACGTCAAGACAGGTACCTGTAAGACCATGAGTGGTCACACGAGTTGAGTATCATCTGTGGCTATATCCAGTGATTCAGAGTTCATCGTATCGGGAAGTTATGATAATACGGTGAGACTATGGGACGTCAAGACAAGTACCTGTAAGACCATGAGTCGTCACACGAGTTGAGTATCATCTGTGGCTATATCCAGTGATTCAGAGTTCATCGTATTGGGAAGTTATGATTAGACGGTGAGACTATTGGACGTCAAGACAGGTACCTGTAAGACCATGAGTGGTCACACTAGTTATGTATCTTCTGTGGCTATATCCAGTGATTCAGAGTTCATCGTATCGGGAAGTGCTGATTATACGGTGAGACTATTGGACGTCAAGACAGGTACCTGTAAGACCATGAGTGGTCACACTAGTCATGTATATGCTGTGGCTATATCCAGTGATTCAGAGTTCATCGTATTGGGAAGTTATGATAATACGGTGAGACTATCGGACGTCAAGACAGGTACCTGTAAGACCATGAGTGGTCACACTAGTCATGTATCATCTGTGGCTATATCCAGTGATTCAGAGTTCATCGTATCGGGAAGTTATGATAATACGGTGAGACTATGGGACGTCAAGACAGGTACCTGTAAGACCATGAGTGGTCACACGAGTTGAGTATCATCTGTGGCTATATCCAGTGATTCAGAGTTCATCGTATCGGGAAGTTATGATAATACGGTGAGACTATGGGACGTCAAGACAGGTACCTGTAAGACCATGAGTGGTCACACTAGTTATGTATATACTGTGGCTATATCCAGTGATTCAGAGTTCATCGTATCGGGAAGTAGAGATTATACGGTGAGACTATGGGACGTCAAGACAGGTACCTGTAAGACCATGAGTGGTCACACTAGTTATGTATATACTGTGGCTATATCCAGTGATTCAGAGTTCATCGTATCGGGAAGTAGAGATTATACGGTGAGACTATTGGACGTCAAGACAGGTACCTGTAAGACCATGAGTGGTCACACGAGTTGAGTATCATCTGTGGCTATATCCAGTGATTCAGAGTTCATCGTATCGGGAAGTAGAGATTATACGGTGAGACTATGGGACGTCAAGACAGGTACCTGTAAGACCATGAGTGGTCACACGAGTTGAGTATCATCTGTGGCTATATCCAGTGATTCAGAGTTCATCGTATCGGGAAGTTATGATAATACGGTGAGACTATGGGACGTCAAGACAGGTACCTGTAAGACCATGAGTGGTCACACTAATTATGTATATGCTGTGGCTATATCCAGTGATTCAGAGTTCATCGTATCGGGAAGTTATGATAATACGGTGAGACTATGGGATGTCAAGTCAGGTACCTGTAAGATCATGAGTGGTCACACGAGTTGAGTATCATCTGTGGCTATATCCAGTGATTCAGAGTTCATCGTATCGGGAAGTGCTGATTATACGGTGAGACTATGGGACGTCAAGACAGGTACCTGTAAGACCATGAGTGGTCACACGAGTTGAGTATCATCTGTGGCTATATCCAGTGATTCAGAGTTCATCGTATCGGGAAGTTATGATAATACGGTGAGACTATGGGACGTCAAGACAGGTACCTGTAAGACCATGAGTGGTCACACGAGTTGAGTATCATCTGTGGCTATATCCAGTGATTCAGAGTTCATCGTATTGGGAAGTTATGATTAGACGGTGAGACTATGGGACGTCAAGACAGGTACCTGTAAGACCATGAGTGGTCACACTAGTTATGTATCTTCTGTGGCTATATCCAGTGATTCAGAGTTCATCGTATCGGGAAGTGCAGATTATACGGTGAGACTATGGGACGTCAAGACAGGTACCTGTAAGACCATGAGTGGTCACACTAGTCATGTATCATCTGTGGCTATATCCAGTGATTCAGAGTTCATCGTATCGGGAAGTTATGATTAGACGGTGAGACTATTGGACGTCAAGACAGGTACCTGTAAGACCATGAGTGGTAACACTAGTCATGTATATGCTGTGGCTATATCCAGTGATTCAGAGTTCATCGTATTGGGAAGTTATGATAATACGGTGAGACTATGGGACGTCAAGACAGGTACCTGTAAGACCATGAGTGGTCACACGAGTTGAGTATCATCTGTGGCTATATCCAGTGATTCAGAGTTCATCGTATTGGGAAGTTATGATTAGACGGTGAGACTATTGGACGTCAAGACAGGTACCTGTAAGACCATGAGTGGTCACACTAGTTATGTATCTTCTGTGGCTATATCCAGTGATTCAGAGTTCATCGTATCGGGAAGTTATGATAATACGGTGAGACTATGGGACGTCAAGACAGGTACCTGTAAGACCATGAGTGGTCACACGAGTTGAGTATCATCTGTGGCTATATCCAGTGATTCAGAGTTCATCGTATCGGGAAGTTATGATAATACGGTGAGACTATGGGACGTCAAGACAGGTACCTGTAAGACCATGAGTGGTCACACGAGTTGAGTATCATCTGTGGCTATATCCAGTGATTCAGAGTTCATCGTATTGGGAAGTTATGATTAGACGGTGAGACTATTGGACGTCAAGACAGGTACCTGTAAGACCATGAGTGGTCACACTAGTTATGTATCTTCTGTGGCTATATCCAGTGATTCAGAGTTCATCGTATCGGGAAGTGCAGATTATACGGTGAGACTATGGGACGTCAAGACAGGTACCTGTAAGACCATGAGTGGTCACACTAGTCATGTATCATCTGTGGCTATATCCAGTGATTCAGAGTTCATCGTATCGGGAAGTTATGATAATACGGTGAGACTATGGGACGTCAAGACAGGTACCTGTAAGACCATGAGTGGTAACACTAGTCATGTATCTTCTGTGGCTATATCCAGTGATTCAGAGTTCATCGTATCGGGAAGTTATGATAATACTGTGAGACTATGGGACGTCAAGACAAGTACCTGTAAGACCATGAGTGGTCACACGAGTTGAGTATCATCTGTGGCTATATCCAGTGATTCAGAGTTCATCGTATTGGGAAGTTATGATTAGACGGTGAGACTATTGGACGTCAAGACAGGTACCTGTAAGACCATGAGTGGTCACACTAGTTATGTATCTTCTGTGGCTATATCCAGTGATTCAGAGTTCATCGTATCGGGAAGTGCTGATTATACGGTGAGACTATTGGACGTCAAGACAGGTACCTGTAAGACCATGAGTGGTCACACTAGTCATGTATATGCTGTGGCTATATCCAGTGATTCAGAGTTCATCGTATTGGGAAGTTATGATAATACGGTGAGACTATCGGACGTCAAGACAGGTACCTGTAAGATCATGAGTGGTCACACGAGTTGAGTATCATCTGTGGCTATATCCAGTGATTCAGAGTTCATCGTATCGGGAAGTAGAGATTATACGGTGAGACTATTGGACGTTAAGACAGGTACCTGTAAGATCATGAGTGGTCACACTAGTCATGTATATGCTGTGGCTATATCCAGTGATTCAGAGTTCATCGTATCGGGATGTTGAGATTATACGGTGAGACTATGGGACGTCAAGACAGGTACCTGTAAGACCATGAGTGGTCACACTAGTTATGTATATACTGTGGCTATATCCAGTGATTCAGAGTTCATCGTATCGGGAAGTAGAGATTATACGGTGAGACTATGGGACGTCAAGACAGGTACCTGTAAGACCATGAGTGGTCACACTAGTTATGTATATACTGTGGCTATATCCAGTGATTCAGAGTTCATCGTATCGGGAAGTAGAGATTATACGGTGAGACTATTGGACGTCAAGACAGGTACCTGTAAGACCATGAGTGGTCACACGAGTTGAGTATCATCTGTGGCTATATCCAGTGATTCAGAGTTCATCGTATCGGGAAGTAGAGATTATACGGTGAGACTATGGGACGTCAAGACAGGTACCTGTAAGACCTTGAGTGGTCACACGAGTTGAGTATCATCTGTGGCTATATCCAGTGATTCAGAGTTCATCGTATCGGGAAGTTATGATAATACGGTGAGACTATGGGACGTCAAGACAGGTACCTGTAAGACCATGAGTGGTCACACTAATTATGTATATGCTGTGGCTATATCCAGTGATTATGAGTTCATCGTATCGGGAAGTGCAGATTATAAGGTGAGACTATGGGATGTCAAGTCAGGTACCTGTAAGATCATGAGTGGTCACACGAGTTGAGTATCATCTGTGGCTATATCCAGTGATTCAGAGTTCATCGTATCGGGAAGTGCTGATTATACGGTGAGACTATGGGACGTCAAGACAGGTACCTGTAAGACCATGAGTGGTCACACGAGTTGAGTATCATCTGTGGCTATATCCAGTGATTCAGAGTTCATCGTATCGGGAAGTTATGATAATACGGTGAGACTATGGGACGTCAAGACAGGTACCTGTAAGACCATGAGTGGTCACACGAGTTGAGTATCATCTGTGGCTATATCCAGTGATTCAGAGTTCATCGTATTGGGAAGTTATGATTAGACGGTGAGACTATGGGACGTCAAGACAGGTACCTGTAAGACCATGAGTGGTCACACTAGTTATGTATCTTCTGTGGCTATATCCAGTGATTCAGAGTTCATCGTATCGGGAAGTGCAGATTATACGGTGAGACTATGGGACGTCAAGACAGGTACCTGTAAGACCATGAGTGGTCACACTAGTCATGTATCATCTGTGGCTATATCCAGTGATTCAGAGTTCATCGTATCGGGAAGTTATGATAATACGGTGAGACTATGGGACGTCAAGACAGGTACCTGTAAGACCATGAGTGGTCACACGAGTTGAGTATCATCTGTGGCTATATCCAGTGATTCAGAGTTCATCGTATCGGGAAGTTATGATAATACGGTGAGACTATGGGACGTCAAGACAGGTACCTGTAAGACCATGAGTGGTCACACGAGTTGAGTATCATCTGTGGCTATATCCAGTGATTCAGAGTTCATCGTATTGGGAAGTTATGATTAGACGGTGAGACTATTGGACGTCAAGACAGGTACCTGTAAGACCATGAGTGGTCACACTAGTTATGTATCTTCTGTGGCTATATCCAGTGATTCAGAGTTCATCGTATCGGGAAGTGCAGATTATACGGTGAGACTATGGGACGTCAAGACAGGTACCTGTAAGACCATGAGTGGTCACACTAGTCATGTATCATCTGTGGCTATATCCAGTGATTCAGAGTTCATCGTATCGGGAAGTTATGATAATACGGTGAGACTATGGGACGTCAAGACAGGTACCTGTAAGACCATGAGTGGTAACACTAGTCATGTATCTTCTGTGGCTATATCCAGTGATTCAGAGTTCATCGTATCGGGAAGTTATGATAATACGGTGAGACTATGGGACGTCAAGACAAGTACCTGTAAGACCATGAGTGGTCACACGAGTTGAGTATCATCTGTGGCTATATCCAGTGATTCAGAGTTCATCGTATTGGGAAGTTATGATTAGACGGTGAGACTATGGGACGTCAAGACAGGTACCTGTAAGACCATGAGTGGTCACACTAGTTATGTATCTTCTGTGGCTATATCCAGTGATTCAGAGTTCATCGTATCGGGAAGTGCTGATTATACGGTGAGACTATTGGACGTCAAGACAGGTACCTGTAAGACCATGAGTGGTCACACTAGTCATGTATATGCTGTGGCTATATCCAGTGATTCAGAGTTCATCGTATTGGGAAGTTATGATAATACGGTGAGACTATCGGACGTCAAGACAGGTACCTGTAAGACCATGAGTGGTCACACGAGTTGAGTATCATCTGTGGCTATATCCAGTGATTCAGAGTTCATCGTATTGGGAAGTTATGATTAGACGGTGAGACTATTGGACGTTAAGACAGGTACCTGTAAGATCATGAGTGGTCACACTAGTCATGTATATGCTGTGGCTATATCCAGTGATTCAGAGTTCATCGTATCGGGATGTTGAGATTATACGGTGAGACTATGGGACGTCAAGACAGGTACCTGTAAGACCATGAGTGGTCACACTAGTTATGTATATACTGTGGCTATATCCAGTGATTCAGAGTTCATCGTATCGGGAAGTAGAGATTATACGGTGAGACTATGGGACGTCAAGACAGGTACCTGTAAGACCATGAGTGGTCACACTAGTTATGTATATACTGTGGCTATATCCAGTGATTCAGAGTTCATCGTATCGGGAAGTAGAGATTATACGGTGAGACTATGGGACGTCAAGACAGGTACCTGTAAGACCATGAGTGGTCACACTAGTTATGTATATACTGTGGCTATATCCAGTGATTGCAGAGTTCATCGTATTGGGAAGTTATGATTAGACGGTGAGACTATGGGACGTCAAGACAGGTACCTGTAAGACCATGAGTGGTCACACTAGTTATGTATATACTGTGGCTATATCCAGTGATTCAGAGTTCATCGTATCGGGAAGTAGAGATTATACGGTGAGACTATGGGACGTCAAGACAGGTACCTGTAAGACCATGAGTGGTCACACGAGTTGAGTATCATCTGTGGCTATATCCAGTGATTCAGAGTTCATCGTATCGGGAAGTAGAGATTATACGGTGAGACTATGGGACGTCAAGACAGGTACCTGTAAGACCATGAGTGGTCACACGAGTTGAGTATCATCTGTGGCTATATCCAGTGATTCAGAGTTCATCGTATCGGGAAGTTATGATAATACGGTGAGACTATGGGACGTCAAGACAGGTACCTGTAAGACCATGAGTGGTCACACTAATTATGTATATGCTGTGGCTATATCCAGTGATTATGAGTTCATCGTATCGGGAAGTGCAGATTATAAGGTGAGACTATGGGATGTCAAGTCAGGTACCTGTAAGATCATGAGTGGTCACACGAGTTGAGTATCATCTGTGGCTATATCCAGTGATTCAGAGTTCATCGTATCGGGAAGTGCTGATTATACGGTGAGACTATGGGACGTCAAGACAGGTACCTGTAAGACCATGAGTGGTAACACTAGTTATGTATCATCTGTGGCTATATCCAGTGATTCAGAGTTCATCGTATCGGGAAGTGCAGATTATACGGTGAGAATATGGGACGTCAAGACAGGTACCTGTAAGACCATGAGTGGTCACACGAGTTGAGTATCATCTGTGGCTATATCCAGTGATTCAGAGTTCATCGTATTGGGAAGTTATGATTAGACGGTGAGACTATTGGACGTCAAGACAGGTACCTGTAAGACCATGAGTGGTCACACTAGTTATGTATCTTCTGTGGCTATATCCAGTGATTCAGAGTTCATCGTATCGGGAAGTGCAGATTATACGGTGAGACTATGGGACGTCAAGACAGGTACCTGTAAGACCATGAGTGGTCACACTAGTCATGTATCATCTGTGGCTATATCCAGTGATTCAGAGTTCATCGTATCGGGAAGTTATGATAATACGGTGAGACTATGGGACGTCAAGACAAGTACCTGTAAGACCATGAGTGGTCACACGAGTTGAGTATCATCTGTGGCTATATCCAGTGATTCAGAGTTCATCGTATTGGGAAGTTATGATTAGACGGTGAGACTATTGGACGTCAAGACAGGTACCTGTAAGACCATGAGTGGTCACACTAGTTATGTATCTTCTGTGGCTATATCCAGTGATTCAGAGTTCATCGTATCGGGAAGTGCAGATTATACGGTGAGACTATGGGACGTCAAGACAGGTACCTGTAAGACCATGAGTGGTCACACTAGTCATGTATCATCTGTGGCTATATCCAGTGATTCAGAGTTCATCGTATCGGGAAGTTATGATAATACGGTGAGACTATGGGACGTCAAGACAGGTACCTGTAAGACCATGAGTGGTCACACGAGTTGAGTATCATCTGTGGCTATATCCAGTGATTCAGAGTTCATCGTATTGGGAAGTTATGATTAGACGGTGAGACTATTGGACGTTAAGACAGGTACCTGTAAGATCATGAGTGGTCACACTAGTCATGTATATGCTGTGGCTATATCCAGTGATTCAGAGTTCATCGTATCGGGAAGTTATGATAATACGGTGAGACTATGGGACGTCAAGACAGGTACCTGTAAGACCATGAGTGGTAACACTAGTTATGTATATGCTGTGGCTATATCCAGTGATTCAGAGTTCATCGTATCGGGAAGTAGAGATTATACGGTGAGACTATGGGACGTCAAGACAGGTACCTGTAAGACCATGAGTGGTCACACTAGTTATGTATATACTGTGGCTATATCCAGTGATTCAGAGTTCATCGTATCGGGAAGTAGAGATTATACGGTGAGACTATGGGACGTCAAGACAGGTACCTGTAAGACCATGAGTGGTCACACTAGTTATGTATATACTGTGGCTATATCCAGTGATTCAGAGTTCATCGTATCGGGAAGTTATGATAATACGGTGAGACTATGGGACGTCAAGACAGGTACCTGTAAGACCATGAGTGGTCACACTAGTTATGTATATACTGTGGCTATATCCAGTGATTCAGAGTTCATCGTATCGGAATTTGAGATAAGACGGTGAGACTATGGGACGTCAAGACAGGTACCTGTAAGACCATGATTGGTAACACTAGTTATGTATCATCTGTGGCTATATCCAGTGATTCAAAGTTCATCGTATCGGGAAGTAGAGATTATACGGTGAGACTATGGGACGTCAAGACAGGTACCTGTAAGACCATGAGTGGTCACACGAGTTGAGTATCATCTGTGGCTATATCCAGTGATTCAGAGTTCATCGTATCGGGAAGTTATGATAATACGGTGAGACTATGGGACGTCAAGACAGGTACCTGTAAGACCATGAGTGGTCACACTAGTCATGTATATGCTGTGGCTATATCCAGTGATTCAGAGTTCATCGTATCGGGAAGTTATGATAATACGGTGAGACTATGGGACGTCAAGTCAGGTACCTGTAAGATCATGAGTGGTCACACGAGTTGAGTATCATCTGTGGCTATATCCAGTGATTCAGAGTTCATCGTATCGGGAAGTGCTGATTATACGGTGAGACTATGGGACGTCAAGACAGGTACCTGTAAGACCATGAGTGGTAACACTAGTTATGTATCATCTGTGGCTATATCCAGTGATTCAGAGTTCATCGTATCGGGAAGTGCAGATTATACGGTGAGAATATGGGACGTCAAGACAGGTACCTGTAAGACCATGAGTGGTCACACTAGTCATGTATCTTCTGTGGCTATATCCAGTGATTCAGAGTTCATCGTATCGGGAAGTGCTGATTATACGGTGAGACTATTGGACGTTAAGACAGGTACCTGTAAGACCATGAGTGGTCACACTAGTCATGTATATGCTGTGGCTATATCCAGTGATTCAGAGTTCATCGTATCGGGAAGTTATGATTAGACGGTGAGACTATGGGACGTCAAGACAGGTACCTGTAAGACCATGAGTGGTAACACTAGTCATGTATATGCTGTGGCTATATCCAGTGATTCAGAGTTCATCGTATTGGGAAGTTATGATAATACGGTGAGACTATGGGACGTCAAGACAGGTACCTGTAAGACCATGAGTGGTCACACTAGTCATGTATATGCTAAGCTATATCCAGTGATTGCAGAGTTCATCGTATCGGGAAGTGCAGATTATACGGTGAGACTATGGGACGTCAAGACAGGTACCTGTAAGACCATGAGTGGTCACACGAGTTGAGTATCATCTGTGGCTATATCCAGTGATTCAGAGTTCATCGTATCGGGAAGTGCAGATTATACGGTGAGACTATGGGACGTCAAGACAGGTACCTGTAAGACCATGAGTGGTCACACTAGTCATGTATCATCTGTGGCTATATCCAGTGATTCAGAGTTCATCGTATCGGGAAGTTATGATAATACGGTGAGACTATGGGACGTCAAGACAGGTACCTGTAAGACCATGAGTGGTCACACGAGTTGAGTATCATCTGTGGCTATATCCAGTGATTCAGAGTTCATCGTATCGGGAAGTTATGATAATACGGTGAGACTATGGGACGTCAAGACAGGTACCTGTAAGACCATGAGTGGTCACACGAGTTGAGTATCATCTGTGGCTATATCCAGTGATTCAGAGTTCATCGTATCGGGAAGTAGAGATGATACGGTGAGACTATGGAACGTCAAGACAAGTACCTGTAAGACCATGAGTGGTCACACGAGTTGAGTATCATCTGTGGCTATATCCAGTGATTCAGAGTTCATCGTATTGGGAAGTTATGATTAGACGGTGAGACTATTGGACGTTAAGACAGGTACCTGTAAGACCATGAGTGGTCACACTAGTCATGTATATGCTGTGGCTATATCCAGTGATTCAGAGTTCATCGTATCGGGATGTTGAGATTATACGGTAAGACTATGGGACGTCAAGACAGGTACCTGTAAGACCATGAGTGGTCACACTAGTTATGTATATACTGTGGCTATATCCAGTGATTCAGAGTTCATCGTATCGGGAAGTTATGATAATACGGTGAGACTATGGGACGTCAAGACAGGTACCTGTAAGACCATGAGTGGTCACACTAGTTATGTATATACTGTGGCTATATCCAGTGATTCAGAGTTCATCGTATCGGGAAGTAGAGATTATACGGTGAGACTATGGGACGTCAAGACAGGTACCTGTAAGACCATGAGTGGTCACACGAGTTGAGTATCATCTGTGGCTATATCCAGTGATTCAGAGTTCATCGTATCGGGAAGTAGAGATTATACGGTGAGACTATGGGACGTCAAGACAGGTACCTGTAAGACCATGAGTGGTCACACGAGTTGAGTATATGCTGTGGCTATATCCAGTGATTATGAGTTCATCGTATCGGGAAGTGCAGATTATAAGGTGAGACTATGGGATGTCAAGTCAGGTACCTGTAAGATCATGAGTGGTCACACGAGTTGAGTATCATCTGTGGCTATATCCAGTGATTCAGAGTTCATCGTATCGGGAAGTGCTGATTATACGGTGAGACTATGGGACGTCAAGACAGGTACCTGTAAGACCATGAGTGGTAACACTAGTTATGTATCATCTGTGGCTATATCCAGTGATTCAGAGTTCATCGTATCGGGAAGTGCAGATTATACGGTGAGAATATGGGACGTCAAGACAGGTACCTGTAAGACCATGAGTGGTCACACTAGTCATGTATCTTCTGTGGCTATATCCAGTGATTCAGAGTTCATCGTATCGGGAAGTGCTGATTATACGGTGAGACTATTGGACGTTAAGACAGGTACCTGTAAGACCATGAGTGGTCACACTAGTCATGTATATGCTGTGGCTATATCCAGTGATTCAGAGTTCATCGTATCGGGAAGTTATGATTAGACGGTGAGACTATTGGACGTCAAGACAGGTACCTGTAAGACCATGAGTGGTAACACTAGTCATGTATATGCTGTGGCTATATCCAGTGATTCAGAGTTCATCGTATTGGGAAGTTATGATAATACGGTGAGACTATCGGACGTCAAGACAGGTACCTGTAAGACCATGAGTGGTCACACTAGTCATGTATATGCTAAGCTATATCCAGTGATTGCAGAGTTCATCGTATCGGGAAGTGCAGATTATACGGTGAGACTATGGGACGTCAAGACAGGTACCTGTAAGACCATGAGTGGTCACACGAGTTGAGTATCATCTGTGGCTATATCCAGTGATTCAGAGTTCATCGTATCGGGAAGTAGAGATTATACGGTGAGACTATGGGACGTCAAGACAGGTACCTGTAAGACCATGAGTGGTCACACGAGTTGAGTATATGCTGTGGCTATATCCAGTGATTATGAGTTCATCGTATCGGGAAGTAGAGATTATACGGTGAGACTATGGGACGTCAAGACAGGTACCTGTAAGACCATGAGTGGTCACACGAGTTGAGTATCATCTGTGGCTATATCCAGTGATTCAGAGTTCATCGTATCGGGAAGTAGAGATTATACGGTGAGACTATGGGACGTCAAGACAGGTACCTGTAAGACCATGAGTGGTCACACTAGTTATGTATATACTGTGGCTATATCCAGTGATTCAGAGTTCATCGTATCGGGAAGTTATGATAATACGGTGAGACTATGGGACGTCAAGACAGGTACCTGTAAGACCATGAGTGGTCACACTAGTTATGTATATACTGTGGCTATATCCAGTGATTCAGAGTTCATCGTATCGGAATTTGAGATAAGACGGTGAGACTATGGGACGTCAAGACAGGTACCTGTAAGACCATGATTGGTAACACTAGTTATGTATCATCTGTGGCTATATCCAGTGATTCAAAGTTCATCGTATCGGGAAGTAGAGATTATACGGTGAGACTATGGGACGTCAAGACAGGTACCTGTAAGACCATGAGTGGTCACACGAGTTGAGTATCATCTGTGGCTATATCCAGTGATTCAGAGTTCATCGTATCGGGAAGTTATGATAATACGGTGAGACTATGGGACGTCAAGACAGGTACCTGTAAGACCATGAGTGGTCACACTAGTCATGTATATGCTGTGGCTATATCCAGTGATTCAGAGTTCATCGTATCGGGAAGTTATGATAATACGGTGAGACTATGGGACGTCAAGTCAGGTACCTGTAAGATCATGAGTGGTCACACGAGTTGAGTATCATCTGTGGCTATATCCAGTGATTCAGAGTTCATCGTATCGGGAAGTGCTGATTATACGGTGAGACTATGGGACGTCAAGACAGGTACCTGTAAGACCATGAGTGGTAACACTAGTTATGTATCATCTGTGGCTATATCCAGTGATTCAGAGTTCATCGTATCGGGAAGTGCAGATTATACGGTGAGAATATGGGACGTCAAGACAGGTACCTGTAAGACCATGAGTGGTCACACTAGTCATGTATCTTCTGTGGCTATATCCAGTGATTCAGAGTTCATCGTATCGGGAAGTGCTGATTATACGGTGAGACTATTGGACGTTAAGACAGGTACCTGTAAGACCATGAGTGGTCACACTAGTCATGTATATGCTGTGGCTATATCCAGTGATTCAGAGTTCATCGTATCGGGAAGTTATGATTAGACGGTGAGACTATGGGACGTCAAGACAGGTACCTGTAAGACCATGAGTGGTAACACTAGTCATGTATATGCTGTGGCTATATCCAGTGATTCAGAGTTCATCGTATTGGGAAGTTATGATAATACGGTGAGACTATCGGACGTCAAGACAGGTACCTGTAAGACCATGAGTGGTCACACTAGTCATGTATATGCTAAGCTATATCCAGTGATTGCAGAGTTCATCGTATCGGGAAGTGCAGATTATACGGTGAGACTATGGGACGTCAAGACAGGTACCTGTAAGACCATGAGTGGTCACACGAGTTGAGTATCATCTGTGGCTATATCCAGTGATTCAGAGTTCATCGTATCGGGAAGTGCAGATTATACGGTGAGACTATGGGACGTCAAGACAGGTACCTGTAAGACCATGAGTGGTCACACTAGTCATGTATCATCTGTGGCTATATCCAGTGATTCAGAGTTCATCGTATCGGGAAGTTATGATAATACGGTGAGACTATGGGACGTCAAGACAGGTACCTGTAAGACCATGAGTGGTCACACGAGTTGAGTATCATCTGTGGCTATATCCAGTGATTCAGAGTTCATCGTATCGGGAAGTTATGATAATACGGTGAGACTATGGGACGTCAAGACAGGTACCTGTAAGACCATGAGTGGTCACACGAGTTGAGTATCATCTGTGGCTATATCCAGTGATTCAGAGTTCATCGTATCGGGAAGTAGAGATGATACGGTGAGACTATGGAACGTCAAGACAAGTACCTGTAAGACCATGAGTGGTCACACGAGTTGAGTATCATCTGTGGCTATATCCAGTGATTCAGAGTTCATCGTATTGGGAAGTTATGATTAGACGGTGAGACTATTGGACGTTAAGACAGGTACCTGTAAGACCATGAGTGGTCACACTAGTCATGTATATGCTGTGGCTATATCCAGTGATTCAGAGTTCATCGTATCGGGATGTTGAGATTATACGGTAAGACTATGGGACGTCAAGACAGGTACCTGTAAGACCATGAGTGGTCACACTAGTTATGTATATACTGTGGCTATATCCAGTGATTCAGAGTTCATCGTATCGGGAAGTTATGATAATACGGTGAGACTATGGGACGTCAAGACAGGTACCTGTAAGACCATGAGTGGTCACACTAGTTATGTATATACTGTGGCTATATCCAGTGATTCAGAGTTCATCGTATCGGGAAGTAGAGATTATACGGTGAGACTATGGGACGTCAAGACAGGTACCTGTAAGACCATGAGTGGTCACACGAGTTGAGTATCATCTGTGGCTATATCCAGTGATTCAGAGTTCATCGTATCGGGAAGTAGAGATTATACGGTGAGACTATGGGACGTCAAGACAGGTACCTGTAAGACCATGAGTGGTCACACGAGTTGAGTATCATCTGTGGCTATATCCAGTGATTCAGAGTTCATCGTATCGGGAAGTGCTGATTATACGGTGAGACTATGGGACGTCAAGACAGGTACCTGTAAGACCATGAGTGGTAACACTAGTTATGTATCATCTGTGGCTATATCCAGTGATTCAGAGTTCATCGTATCGGGAAGTGCAGATTATACGGTGAGAATATGGGACGTCAAGACAGGTACCTGTAAGACCATGAGTGGTCACACTAGTCATGTATCTTCTGTGGCTATATCCAGTGATTCAGAGTTCATCGTATCGGGAAGTGCTGATTATACGGTGAGACTATTGGACGTTAAGACAGGTACCTGTAAGACCATGAGTGGTCACACTAGTCATGTATATGCTGTGGCTATATCCAGTGATTCAGAGTTCATCGTATCGGGAAGTTATGATTAGACGGTGAGACTATTGGACGTCAAGACAGGTACCTGTAAGACCATGAGTGGTAACACTAGTCATGTATATGCTGTGGCTATATCCAGTGATTCAGAGTTCATCGTATTGGGAAGTTATGATAATACGGTGAGACTATCGGACGTCAAGACAGGTACCTGTAAGACCATGAGTGGTCACACTAGTCATGTATATGCTAAGCTATATCCAGTGATTGCAGAGTTCATCGTATCGGGAAGTGCAGATTATACGGTGAGACTATGGGACGTCAAGACAGGTACCTGTAAGACCATGAGTGGTCACACGAGTTGAGTATCATCTGTGGCTATATCCAGTGATTCAGAGTTCATCGTATCGGGAAGTAGAGATTATACGGTGAGACTATGGGACGTCAAGACAGGTACCTGTAAGACCATGAGTGGTCACACGAGTTGAGTATATGCTGTGGCTATATCCAGTGATTATGAGTTCATCGTATCGGGAAGTAGAGATTAGACGGTGAGACTATGGGACGTCAAGACAGGTACCTGTAAGACCATGAGTGGTCACACTAGTTATGTATATGCTGTGGCTATATCCAGTGATTCAGAGTTCATCGTATCGGGAAGTTATGATAAGTCGGTGAGACTATGGGACGTCAAGACAGGTACCTGTAAGACCATGAGTGGTAACACTAGTTATGTATCATCTGTGGCTATATCCAGTGATTCAGAGTTCATCGTATCGGGAAGTGCAGATTATACGGTGAGAATATGGGACGTCAAGACAGGTACCTGTAAGACCATGAGTGGTCACACTAGTCATGTATCTTCTGTGGCTATATCCAGTGATTCAGAGTTCATCGTATCGGGAAGTGCTGATTATACGGTGAGACTATTGGACGTTAAGACAGGTACCTGTAAGACCATGAGTGGTCACACTAGTCATGTATATGCTGTGGCTATATCCAGTGATTCAGAGTTCATCGTATCGGGAAGTTATGATTAGACGGTGAGACTATTGGACGTCAAGACAGGTACCTGTAAGACCATGAGTGGTAACACTAGTCATGTATATGCTGTGGCTATATCCAGTGATTCAGAGTTCATCGTATTGGGAAGTTATGATAATACGGTGAGACTATCGGACGTCAAGACAGGTACCTGTAAGACCATGAGTGGTCACACTAGTCATGTATATGCTAAGCTATATCCAGTGATTGCAGAGTTCATCGTATCGGGAAGTGCAGATTATACGGTGAGACTATGGGACGTCAAGACAGGTACCTGTAAGACCATGAGTGGTCACACGAGTTGAGTATCATCTGTGGCTATATCCAGTGATTCAGAGTTCATCGTATCGGGAAGTTATGATAATACGGTGAGACTATGGGACGTCAAGACAGGTACCTGTAAGACCATGAGTGGTCACACGAGTTGAGTATCATCTGTGGCTATATCCAGTGATTCAGAGTTCATCGTATCGGGAAGTTATGATAATACGGTGAGACTATGGGACGTCAAGACAGGTACCTGTAAGACCATGAGTGGTCACACGAGTTGAGTATCATCTGTGGCTATATCCAGTGATTCAGAGTTCATCGTATTGGGAAGTTATGATAATACGGTGAGACTATGGAACGTCAAGACAAGTACCTGTAAGACCATGAGTGGTCACACGAGTTGAGTATCATCTGTGGCTATATCCAGTGATTCAGAGTTCATTGTATCGGGAAGTTATGATTAGACGGTGAGACTATTGGACGTCAAGACAGGTACCTGTAAGACCATGAGTGGTCACACTAGTCATGTATATGCTGTGGCTATATCCAGTGATTCAGAGTTCATCGTATCGGGATGTTGAGATTATACGGTAAGACTATGGGACGTCAAGACAGGTACCTGTAAGACCATGAGTGGTCACACTAGTCATGTATCATCTGTGGCTATATCCAGTGATTCAGAGTTCATCGTATCGGGAAGTTATGATAATACGGTGAGACTATGGGACGTCAAGACAGGTACCTGTAAGACCATGAGTGGTCACACGAGTTGAGTATCATCTGTGGCTATATCCAGTGATTCAGAGTTCATCGTATCGGGAAGTTATGATAATACGGTGAGACTATGGGACGTCAAGACAAGTACCTGTAAGACCATGAGTGGTCACACGAGTTGAGTATCATCTGTGGCTATATCCAGTGATTCAGAGTTCATCGTATTGGGAAGTTATGATTAGACGGTGAGACTATTGGACGTCAAGACAGGTACCTGTAAGACCATGAGTGGTCACACTAGTTATGTATCTTCTGTGGCTATATCCAGTGATTCAGAGTTCATCGTATCGGGAAGTGCTGATTATACGGTGAGACTATTGGACGTCAAGACAGGTACCTGTAAGACCATGAGTGGTCACACTAGTCATGTATATGCTGTGGCTATATCCAGTGATTCAGAGTTCATCGTATTGGGAAGTTATGATAATACGGTGAGACTATCGGACGTCAAGACAGGTACCTGTAAGACCATGAGTGGTCACACGAGTTGAGTATCATCTGTGGCTATATCCAGTGATTCAGAGTTCATCGTATTGGGAAGTTATGATTAGACGGTGAGACTATGGGACGTCAAGACAGGTACCTGTAAGACCATGAGTGGTCACACTAGTTATGTATATACTGTGGCTATATCCAGTGATTCAGAGTTCATCGTATCGGAATTTGAGATAAGACGGTGAGACTATGGGACGTCAAGACAGGTACCTGTAAGACCATGAGTGGTCACACTAGTTATGTATATACTGTGGCTATATCCAGTGATTCAGAGTTCATCGTATCGGGAAGTAGAGATTATACGGTGAGACTATGGGACGTCAAGACAGGTACCTGTAAGACCATGAGTGGTCACACTAGTTATGTATATACTGTGGCTATATCCAGTGATTCAGAGTTCATCGTATCGGGAAGTAGAGATTATACGGTGAGACTATGGGACGTCAAGACAGGTACCTGTAAGACCATGAGTGGTCACACTAGTTATGTATATACTGTGGCTATATCCAGTGATTCAGAGTTCATCGTATCGGGAAGTTATGATAATACGGTGAGACTATGGGACGTCAAGACAGGTACCTGTAAGACCATGAGTGGTCACACTAGTCATGTATCTTCTGTGGCTATATCCAGTGATTCAGAGTTCATCGTATCGGGAAGTGCAGATTATACGGTGAGACTATGGGACGTCAAGACAGGTACCTGTAAGACCATGAGTGGTCACACTAGTCATGTATCATCTGTGGCTATATCCAGTGATTCAGAGTTCATCGTATCGGGAAGTTATGATAATACGGTGAGACTATGGGACGTCAAGACAGGTACCTGTAAGACCATGAGTGGTCACACGAGTTGAGTATCATCTGTGGCTATATCCAGTGATTCAGAGTTCATCGTATCGGGAAGTAGAGATTATACGGTGAGACTATGGGACGTCAAGACAGGTACCTGTAAGACCATGAGTGGTCACACGAGTTGAGTATATGCTGTGGCTATATCCAGTGATTATGAGTTCATCGTATCGGGAAGTAGAGATTATACGGTGAGACTATGGGACGTCAAGACAGGTACCTGTAAGACCATGAGTGGTCACACGAGTTGAGTATCATCTGTGGCTATATCCAGTGATTCAGAGTTCATCGTATCGGGAAGTGCTGATTATACGGTGAGACTATGGGACGTCAAGACAGGTACCTGTAAGACCATGAGTGGTAACACTAGTTATGTATCATCTGTGGCTATATCCAGTGATTCAGAGTTCATCGTATCGGGAAGTGCAGATTATACGGTGAGAATATGGGACGTCAAGACAGGTACCTGTAAGACCATGAGTGGTCACACTAGTCATGTATCTTCTGTGGCTATATCCAGTGATTCAGAGTTCATCGTATTGGGAAGTTATGATTAGACGGTGAGACTATTGGACGTTAAGACAGGTACCTGTAAGATCATGAGTGGTCACACTAGTCATGTATATGCTGTGGCTATATCCAGTGATTCAGAGTTCATCGTATCGGGAAGTAGAGATTATACGGTGAGACTATGGGACGTCAAGACAGGTACCTGTAAGACCATGAGTGGTCACACGAGTTGAGTATCATCTGTGGCTATATCCAGTGATTCAGAGTTCATCGTATCGGGAAGTAGAGATTATACGGTGAGACTATGGGACGTCAAGACAGGTACCTGTAAGACTATGAGTGGTCACACGAGTTGAGTATATGCTGTGGCTATATCCAGTGATTATGAGTTCATCGTATCGGGAAGTGCAGATTATAAGGTGAGACTATGGGATGTCAAGTCAGGTACCTGTAAGATCATGAGTGGTCACACGAGTTGAGTATCATCTGTGGCTATATCCAGTGATTCAGAGTTCATCGTATCGGGAAGTGCTGATTATACGGTGAGACTATGGGACGTCAAGACAGGTACCTGTAAGACCATGAGTGGTAACACTAGTTATGTATCATCTGTGGCTATATCCAGTGATTCAGAGTTCATCGTATCGGGAAGTGCAGATTATACGGTGAGAATATGGGACGTCAAGACAGGTACCTGTAAGACCATGAGTGGTCACACTAGTCATGTATCTTCTGTGGCTATATCCAGTGATTCAGAGTTCATCGTATCGGGAAGTGCTGATTATACGGTGAGACTATTGGACGTTAAGACAGGTACCTGTAAGACCATGAGTGGTCACACTAGTCATGTATATGCTGTGGCTATATCCAGTGATTCAGAGTTCATCGTATCGGGAAGTTGAGATGATACGGTGAGACTATTGGACGTCAAGACAGGTACCTGTAAGACCATGAGTGGTAACACTAGTCATGTATATGCTGTGGCTATATCCAGTGATTCAGAGTTCATCGTATTGGGAAGTTATGATAATACGGTGAGACTATCGGACGTCAAGACAGGTACCTGTAAGACCATGAGTGGTCACACTAGTCATGTATATGCTAAGCTATATCCAGTGATTGCAGAGTTCATCGTATCGGGAAGTGCAGATTATACGGTGAGACTATGGGACGTCAAGACAGGTACCTGTAAGACCATGAGTGGTCACACGAGTTGAGTATCATCTGTGGCTATATCCAGTGATTCAGAGTTCATCGTATCGGGAAGTAGAGATTATACGGTGAGACTATGGGACGTCAAGACAGGTACCTGTAAGACCATGAGTGGTCACACGAGTTGAGTATATGCTGTGGCTATATCCAGTGATTATGAGTTCATCGTATCGGGAAGTAGAGATTATACGGTGAGACTATGGGACGTCAAGACAGGTACCTGTAAGACCATGAGTGGTCACACGAGTTGAGTATCATCTGTGGCTATATCCAGTGATTCAGAGTTCATCGTATCGGGAAGTGCTGATTATACGGTGAGACTATGGGACGTCAAGACAGGTACCTGTAAGACCATGAGTGGTAACACTAGTTATGTATCATCTGTGGCTATATCCAGTGATTCAGAGTTCATCGTATCGGGAAGTGCAGATTATACGGTGATAATATGGGACGTCAAGACAGGTACCTGTAAGACCATGAGTGGTCACACTAGTCATGTATCTTCTGTGGCTATATCCAGTGATTCAGAGTTCATCGTATCGGGAAGTGCTGATTATACGGTGAGACTATTGGACGTTAAGACAGGTACCTGTAAGACCATGAGTGGTCACACTAGTCATGTATATGCTGTGGCTATATCCAGTGATTCAGAGTTCATCGTATCGGGAAGTTATGATTAGACGGTGAGACTATTGGACGTCAAGACAGGTACCTGTAAGACCATGAGTGGTAACACTAGTCATGTATATGCTGTGGCTATATCCAGTGATTCAGAGTTCATCGTATTGGGAAGTTATGATAATACGGTGAGACTATCGGACGTCAAGACAGGTACCTGTAAGACCATGAGTGGTCACACTAGTCATGTATATGCTAAGCTATATCCAGTGATTGCAGAGTTCATCGTATCGGGAAGTGCAGATTATACGGTGAGACTATGGGACGTCAAGACAGGTACCTGTAAGACCATGAGTGGTCACACGAGTTGAGTATCATCTGTGGCTATATCCAGTGATTCAGAGTTCATCGTATCGGGAAGTGCAGATTATACGGTGAGACTATGGGACGTCAAGACAGGTACCTGTAAGACCATGAGTGGTCACACGAGTTGAGTATCATCTGTGGCTATATCCAGTGATTCAGAGTTCATCGTATCGGGAAGTTATGATAATACGGTGAGACTATGGGACGTCAAGACAGGTACCTGTAAGACCATGAGTGGTCACACGAGTTGAGTATCATCTGTGGCTATATCCAGTGATTCAGAGTTCATCGTATCGGGAAGTTATGATAATACGGTGAGACTATGGGACGTCAAGACAGGTACCTGTAAGACCATGAGTGGTCACACGAGTTGAGTATCATCTGTGGCTATATCCAGTGATTCAGAGTTCATCGTATTGGGAAGTTATGATAATACGGTGAGACTATGGAACGTCAAGACAAGTACCTGTAAGACCATGAGTGGTCACACGAGTTGAGTATCATCTGTGGCTATATCCAGTGATTCAGAGTTCATTGTATCGGGAAGTTATGATTAGACGGTGAGACTATTGGACGTCAAGACAGGTACCTGTAAGACCATGAGTGGTCACACTAGTCATGTATATGCTGTGGCTATATCCAGTGATTCAGAGTTCATCGTATCGGGATGTTGAGATTATACGGTAAGACTATGGGACGTCAAGACAGGTACCTGTAAGACCATGAGTGGTCACACTAGTCATGTATCATCTGTGGCTATATCCAGTGATTCAGAGTTCATCGTATCGGGAAGTTATGATAATACGGTGAGACTATGGGACGTCAAGACAGGTACCTGTAAGACCATGAGTGGTCACACGAGTTGAGTATCATCTGTGGCTATATCCAGTGATTCAGAGTTCATCGTATCGGGAAGTGATGATAATACGGTGAGACTATGGGACGTCAAGACAAGTACCTGTAAGACCATGAGTGGTCACACGAGTTGAGTATCATCTGTGGCTATATCCAGTGATTCAGAGTTCATCGTATTGGGAAGTTATGATTAGACGGTGAGACTATTGGACGTCAAGACAGGTACCTGTAAGACCATGAGTGGTCACACTAGTTATGTATCTTCTGTGGCTATATCCAGTGATTCAGAGTTCATCGTATCGGGAAGTGCTGATTATACGGTGAGACTATTGGACGTCAAGACAGGTACCTGTAAGACCATGAGTGGTCACACTAGTCATGTATATGCTGTGGCTATATCCAGTGATTCAGAGTTCATCGTATTGGGAAGTTATGATAATACGGTGAGACTATCGGACGTCAAGACAGGTACCTGTAAGACCATGAGTGGTCACACGAGTTGAGTATCATCTGTGGCTATATCCAGTGATTCAGAGTTCATCGTATTGGGAAGTTATGATTAGACGGTGAGACTATGGGACGTCAAGACAGGTACCTGTAAGACCATGAGTGGTCACACTAGTTATGTATATACTGTGGCTATATCCAGTGATTCAGAGTTCATCGTATCGGAATTTGAGATAAGACGGTGAGACTATGGGACGTCAAGACAGGTACCTGTAAGACCATGAGTGGTCACACTAGTTATGTATATACTGTGGCTATATCCAGTGATTCAGAGTTCATCGTATCGGGAAGTAGAGATTATACGGTGAGACTATGGGACGTCAAGACAGGTACCTGTAAGACCATGAGTGGTCACACTAGTTATGTATATACTGTGGCTATATCCAGTGATTCAGAGTTCATCGTATCGGGAAGTAGAGATTATACGGTGAGACTATGGGACGTCAAGACAGGTACCTGTAAGACCATGAGTGGTCACACTAGTTATGTATATACTGTGGCTATATCCAGTGATTCAGAGTTCATCGTATCGGGAAGTTATGATAATACGGTGAGACTATGGGACGTCAAGACAGGTACCTGTAAGACCATGAGTGGTCACACTAGTCATGTATCTTCTGTGGCTATATCCAGTGATTCAGAGTTCATCGTATCGGGAAGTAGAGATTATACGGTGAGACTATGGGACGTCAAGACAGGTACCTGTAAGACCATGAGTGGTCACACGAGTTGAGTATCATCTGTGGCTATATCCAGTGATTCAGAGTTCATCGTATCGGGAAGTAGAGATTATACGGTGAGACTATGGGACGTCAAGACAGGTACCTGTAAGACCATGAGTGGTCACACGAGTTGAGTATCATCTGTGGCTATATCCAGTGATTCAGAGTTCATCGTATCGGGAAGTTATGATAATACGGTGAGACTATGGGACGTCAAGACAGGTACCTGTAAGACCATGAGTGGTCACACTAATTATGTATATGCTGTGGCTATATCCAGTGATTATGAGTTCATCGTATCGGGAAGTGCAGATTATAAGGTGAGACTATGGGACGTCAAGACAGGTACCTGTAAGACCATGAGTGGTCACACGAGTTGAGTATCATCTGTGGCTATATCCAGTGATTCAGAGTTCATCGTATCGGGAAGTGCTGATTATACGGTGAGACTATGGGACGTCAAGACAGGTACCTGTAAGACCATGAGTGGTAACACTAGTTATGTATCATCTGTGGCTATATCCAGTGATTCAGAGTTCATCGTATCGGGAAGTTATGATAATACGGTGAGACTATGGGACGTCAAGACAGGTACCTGTAAGACCATGAGTGGTCACACTAGTCATGTATCTTCTGTGGCTATATCCAGTGATTCAGAGTTCATCGTATCGGGAAGTGCTGATTATACGGTGAGACTATTGGACGTTAAGACAGGTACCTGTAAGACCATGAGTGGTCACACTAGTCATGTATATGCTGTGGCTATATCCAGTGATTCAGAGTTCATCGTATCGGGAAGTTATGATTAGACGGTGAGACTATTGGACGTCAAGACAGGTACCTGTAAGACCATGAGTGGTAACACTAGTCATGTATATGCTGTGGCTATATCCAGTGATTCAGAGTTCATCGTATTGGGAAGTTATGATAATACGGTGAGACTATCGGACGTCAAGACAGGTACCTGTAAGACCATGAGTGGTCACACTAGTCATGTATATGCTAAGCTATATCCAGTGATTGCAGAGTTCATCGTATCGGGAAGTGCAGATTATACGGTGAGACTATGGGACGTCAAGACAGGTACCTGTAAGACCATGAGTGGTCACACGAGTTGAGTATCATCTGTGGCTATATCCAGTGATTCAGAGTTCATCGTATCGGGAAGTGCAGATTATACGGTGAGACTATGGGACGTCAAGACAGGTACCTGTAAGACCATGAGTGGTCACACGAGTTGAGTATCATCTGTGGCTATATCCAGTGATTCAGAGTTCATCGTATCGGGAAGTTATGATAATACGGTGAGACTATGGGACGTCAAGACAGGTACCTGTAAGACCATGAGTGGTCACACGAGTTGAGTATCATCTGTGGCTATATCCAGTGATTCAGAGTTCATCGTATCGGGAAGTAGAGATTATACGGTGAGACTATGGGACGTCAAGACAGGTACCTGTAAGACCATGAGTGGTCACACGAGTTGAGTATCATCTGTGGCTATATCCAGTGATTCAGAGTTCATCGTATCGGGAAGTAGAGATGATACGGTGAGACTATGGAACGTCAAGACAAGTACCTGTAAGACCATGAGTGGTCACACGAGTTGAGTATCATCTGTGGCTATATCCAGTGATTCAGAGTTCATCGTATTGGGAAGTTATGATTAGACGGTGAGACTATTGGACGTCAAGACAGGTACCTGTAAGACCATGAGTGGTCACACTAGTCATGTATATGCTGTGGCTATATCCAGTGATTCAGAGTTCATCGTATCGGGATGTTGAGATTATACGGTAAGACTATGGGACGTCAAGACAGGTACCTGTAAGACCATGAGTGGTCACACGAGTTGAGTATCATCTGTGGCTATATCCAGTGATTCAGAGTTCATCGTATCGGGAAGTTATGATAATACGGTGAGACTATGGGACGTCAAGACAGGTACCTGTAAGACCATGAGTGGTCACACGAGTTGAGTATCATCTGTGGCTATATCCAGTGATTCAGAGTTCATCGTATTGGGAAGTTATGATTAGACGGTGAGACTATTGGACGTCAAGACAGGTACCTGTAAGACCATGAGTGGTCACACTAGTCATGTATATGCTGTGGCTATATCCAGTGATTCAGAGTTCATCGTATTGGGAAGTTATGATTAGACGGTGAGACTATTGGACGTCAAGACAGGTACCTGTAAGACCATGAGTGGTAACACGAGTTGAGTATCTTCTGTGGCTATATCCAGTGATTCAGAGTTCATCGTATCGGGAAGTTATGATAATACGGTGAGACTATGGGACGTCAAGACAGGTACCTGTAAGACCATGAGTGGTCACACGAGTTGAGTATCATCTGTGGCTATATCCAGTGATTCAGAGTTCATCGTATCGGGAAGTTATGATAATACGGTGAGACTATGGGACGTCAAGACAGGTACCTGTAAGACCATGAGTGGTCACACTAATTATGTATCATCTGTGGCTATATCCAGTGATTCAGAGTTCATCGTATTGGGAAGTTATGATTAGACGGTGAGACTATTGGACGTCAAGACAGGTACCTGTAAGACCATGAGTGGTCACACTAGTTATGTATCTTCTGTGGCTATATCCAGTGATTCAGAGTTCATCGTATCGGGAAGTGCTGATTATACGGTGAGACTATGGGACGTCAAGACAGGTACCTGTAAGACCATGAGTGGTCACACTAGTTATGTATATACTGTGGCTATATCCAGTGATTCAGAGTTCATCGTATCGGAATTTGAGATAAGACGGTGAGACTATGGGACGTCAAGACAGGTACCTGTAAGACCATGATTGGTAACACTAGTTATGTATCATCTGTGGCTATATCCAGTGATTCAGAGTTCATCGTATCGGGAAGTAGAGATTATACGGTGAGACTATGGGACGTCAAGACAGGTACCTGTAAGACCATGAGTGGTCACACGAGTTGAGTATCATCTGTGGCTATATCCAGTGATTCAGAGTTCATTTTATTGGGAAGTTATGATAATACGGTGAGACTATGGGACGTCAAGACAGGTACCTGTAAGACCATGAGTGGTAACACTAGTTATGTATCATCTGTGGCTATATCCAGTGATTATGAGTTCATCGTATCGGGAAGTGCAGATTATAAGGTGAGACTATGGGATGTCAAGTCAGGTACCTGTAAGATCATGAGTGGTCACACGAGTTGAGTATCATCTGTGGCTATATCCAGTGATTCAGAGTTCATCGTATCGGGAAGTGCTGATTATACGGTGAGACTATGGGACGTCAAGACAGGTACCTGTAAGACCATGAGTGGTAACACTAGTTATGTATCATCTGTGGCTATATCCAGTGATTCAGAGTTCATCGTATCGGGAAGTTGAGATAATACGGTGAGACTATGGGACGTCAAGACAGGTACCTGTAAGACCATGAGTGGTCACACTAGTCATGTATCTTCTGTGGCTATATCCAGTGATTCAGAGTTCATCGTATCGGGAAGTGCTGATTATACGGTGAGACTATTGGACGTTAAGACAGGTACCTGTAAGACCATGAGTGGTCACACTAGTCATGTATATGCTGTGGCTATATCCAGTGATTCAGAGTTCATCGTATCGGGAAGTTATGATTAGACGGTGAGACTATTGGACGTCAAGACAGGTACCTGTAAGACCATGAGTGGTAACACTAGTCATGTATATGCTGTGGCTATATCCAGTGATTCAGAGTTCATCGTATTGGGAAGTTATGATAATACGGTGAGACTATCGGACGTCAAGACAGGTACCTGTAAGACCATGAGTGGTCACACTAGTCATGTATATGCTAAGCTATATCCAGTGATTGCAGAGTTCATCGTATCGGGAAGTGCAGATTATACGGTGAGACTATGGGACGTCAAGACAGGTACCTGTAAGACCATGAGTGGTCACACGAGTTGAGTATCATCTGTGGCTATATCCAGTGATTCAGAGTTCATCGTATCGGGAAGTGCAGATTATACGGTGAGACTATGGGACGTCAAGACAGGTACCTGTAAGACCATGAGTGGTCACACGAGTTGAGTATCATCTGTGGCTATATCCAGTGATTCAGAGTTCATCGTATCGGGAAGTTATGATAATACGGTGAGACTATGGGACGTCAAGACAGGTACCTGTAAGACCATGAGTGGTCACACGAGTTGAGTATCATCTGTGGCTATATCCAGTGATTCAGAGTTCATCGTATCGGGAAGTGCAGATTATACGGTGAGACTATGGGACGTCAAGACAGGTACCTGTAAGACCATGAGTGGTCACACGAGTTGAGTATCGTGGCTATATCCAGTGATTCAGAGTTCATCGTATCGGGAAGTGATAATACGGTGAGACTATGGGACGTCAAGACAGGTACCTGTAAGACCATGAGTGGTCACACGAGTTGAGTATCATCTGTGGCTATATCCAGTGATTCAGAGTTCATCGTATCGGGAAGTAGAGATTATACGGTGAGACTATGGGACGTCAAGACAGGTACCTGTAAGACCATGAGTGGTCACACGAGTTGAGTATCATCTGTGGCTATATCCAGTGATTCAGAGTTCATCGTATCGGGAAGTAGAGATGATACGGTGAGACTATGGAACGTCAAGACAAGTACCTGTAAGACCATGAGTGGTCACACGAGTTGAGTATCATCTGTGGCTATATCCAGTGATTCAGAGTTCATCGTATTGGGAAGTTATGATTAGACGGTGAGACTATTGGACGTCAAGACAGGTACCTGTAAGACCATGAGTGGTCACACTAGTCATGTATATGCTGTGGCTATATCCAGTGATTCAGAGTTCATCGTATCGGGATGTTGAGATTATACGGTAAGACTATGGGACGTCAAGACAGGTACCTGTAAGACCATGAGTGGTCACACGAGTTGAGTATCATCTGTGGCTATATCCAGTGATTCAGAGTTCATCGTATCGGGAAGTTATGATAATACGGTGAGACTATGGGACGTCAAGACAGGTACCTGTAAGACCATGAGTGGTCACACGAGTTGAGTATCATCTGTGGCTATATCCAGTGATTCAGAGTTCATCGTATTGGGAAGTTATGATTAGACGGTGAGACTATTGGACGTCAAGACAGGTACCTGTAAGACCATGAGTGGTCACACTAGTCATGTATATGCTGTGGCTATATCCAGTGATTCAGAGTTCATCGTATTGGGAAGTTATGATTAGACGGTGAGACTATTGGACGTCAAGACAGGTACCTGTAAGACCATGAGTGGTAACACGAGTTGAGTATCTTCTGTGGCTATATCCAGTGATTCAGAGTTCATCGTATCGGGAAGTTATGATAATACGGTGAGACTATGGGACGTCAAGACAGGTACCTGTAAGACCATGAGTGGTCACACGAGTTGAGTATCATCTGTGGCTATATCCAGTGATTCAGAGTTCATCGTATCGGGAAGTTATGATAATACGGTGAGACTATGGGACGTCAAGACAGGTACCTGTAAGACCATGAGTGGTCACACTAATTATGTATCATCTGTGGCTATATCCAGTGATTCAGAGTTCATCGTATTGGGAAGTTATGATTAGACGGTGAGACTATTGGACGTCAAGACAGGTACCTGTAAGACCATGAGTGGTCACACTAGTTATGTATCTTCTGTGGCTATATCCAGTGATTCAGAGTTCATCGTATCGGGAAGTGCTGATAATACGGTGAGACTATGGGACGTCAAGACAGGTACCTGTAAGACCATGAGTGGTAACACTAGTTATGTATCATCTGTGGCTATATCCAGTGATTCAGAGTTCATCGTATCGGGAAGTGCAGATTATACGGTGAGACTATCGGACGTCAAGACAGGTACCTGTAAGACCATGAGTGGTCACACTAGTCATGTATATGCTGTGGCTATATCCAGTGATTATGAGTTCATCGTATCGGGAAGTTGAGATAAGACGGTGAGACTATGGGACGTCAAGACAGGTACCTGTAAGATCATGAGTGGTCACACTAGTCATGTATATGCTGTGGCTATATCCAGTGATTCAGAGTTCATCGTATCGGGAAGTTATGATAATACGGTGAGACTATGGGACGTCAAGACAGGTACCTGTAAGACCATGAGTGGTCACACTAGTCATGTATATGCTGTGGCTATATCCAGTGATTCAGAGTTCATCGTATCGGGAAGTTATGATAATACGGTGAGACTATGGGACGTCAAGACAAGTACCTGTAAGACCATGAGTGGTCACACTAGTCATGTATATGCTGTGGCTATATCCAGTGATTCAGAGTTCATCGTATCGGGAAGTGCTGATTATACGGTGAGACTATGGGACGTCAAGACAGGTACCTGTAAGACCATGAGTGGTAACACTAGTTATGTATCATCTGTGGCTATATCCAGTGATTCAGAGTTCATCGTATCGGGAAGTTGAGATAAGACGGTGAGACTATGGGACGTCAAGACAGGTACCTGTAAGACCATGAGTGGTAACACTAGTCATGTATATGCTGTGGCTATATCCAGTGATTCAGAGTTCATCGTATCGGGAAGTTATGATAAGACGGTGAGACTATGGGACGTCAAGACAGGTACCTGTAAGACCATGAGTGGTAACACTAGTTATGTATCATCTGTGGCTATATCCAGTGATTCAGAGTTCATCGTATCGGGAAGTTGAGATAAGACGGTGAGACTATGGGACGTCAAGACAGGTACCTGTAAGACCATGAGTGGTCACACTAGTTATGTATCTTCTGTGGCTATATCCAGTGATTCAGAGTTCATCGTATCGGGAAGTGCTGATTATACGGTGAGACTATGGGACGTCAAGACAGGTACCTGTAAGACCATGAGTGGTAACACTAGTTATGTATCATCTGTGGCTATATCCAGTGATTCAGAGTTCATCGTATCGGGAAGTTGAGATGATACGGTGAGACTATTGGACGTCAAGACAGGTACCTGTAAGACCATGAGTGGTCACACTAGTCATGTATATGCTGTGGCTATATCCAGTGATTATGAGTTCATCGTATCGGGAAGTTGAGATAAGACGGTGAGACTATGGGACGTCAAGACAGGTACCTGTAAGATCATGAGTGGTCACACTAATTATGTATATGCTGTGGCTATATCCAGTGATTCAGAGTTCATCGTATCGGGAAGTTATGATAATACGGTGAGACTATGGGACGTCAAGACAGGTACCTGTAAGACCATGAGTGGTCACACTAGTTATGTATATACTGTGGCTATATCCAGTGATTCAGAGTTCATCGTATCGGGAAGTTGAGATGATACGGTGAGACTATTGGACGTCAAGACAGGTACCTGTAAGATCATGAGTGGTCACACTAGTCATGTATATGCTGTGGCTATATCCAGTGATTATGAGTTCATCGTATCGGGAAGTTGAGATAAGACGGTGAGACTATGGGACGTCAAGACAGGTACCTGTAAGATCATGAGTGGTCACACTAATTATGTATATGCTGTGGCTATATCCAGTGATTCAGAGTTCATCGTATCGGGAAGTTGAGATGATACGGTGAGACTATTGGACGTCAAGACAGGTACCTGTAAGACCATGAGTGGTAACACTAGTTATGTATATACTGTGGCTATATCCAGTGATTCAGAGTTCATCGTATCGGGAAGTTGAGATGATACGGTGAGACTATTGGACGTCAAGACAGGTACCTGTAAGACCATGAGTGGTCACACTAGTCATGTATATGCTGTGGCTATATCCAGTGATTATGAGTTCATCGTATCGGGAAGTTGAGATAAGACGGTGAGACTATGGGACGTCAAGACAGGTACCTGTAAGACCATGAGTGGTAACACTAGTCATGTATATGCTGTGGCTATATCCAGTGATTCAAAGTTCATCGTATCGGGAAGTTATGATAATACGGTGAGACTATGGGACGTCAAGACAGGTACCTGTAAGACCATGAGTGGTCACACTAGTCATGTATATGCTGTGGCTATATCCAGTGATTCAGAGTTCATCGTATCGGGAAGTGCTGATTATACGGTGAGACTATGGGACGTCAAGACAGGTACCTGTAAGACCATGAGTGGTCACACTAGTTATGTATCTTCTGTGGCTATATCCAGTGATTCAGAGTTCATCGTATCGGGAAGTGCTGATTATACGGTGAGACTATGGGACGTCAAGACAGGTACCTGTAAGACCATGAGTGGTCACACTAGTCATGTATATGCTGTGGCTATATCCAGTGATTATGAGTTCATCGTATCGGGAAGTTGAGATAAGACGGTGAGACTATGGGACGTCAAGACAGGTACCTGTAAGATCATGAGTGGTCACACTAGTCATGTATATGCTGTGGCTATATCCAGTGATTCAGAGTTCATCGTATCGGGAAGTTATGATAATACGGTGAGACTATGGGACGTCAAGACAGGTACCTGTAAGACCATGAGTGGTCACACTAGTTATGTATATACTGTGGCTATATCCAGTGATTCAGAGTTCATCGTATCGGGAAGTTGAGATGATACGGTGAGACTATTGGACGTCAAGACAGGTACCTGTAAGACCATGAGTGGTCACACTAGTCATGTATATGCTGTGGCTATATCCAGTGATTCAGAGTTCATCGTATCGGGAAGTTATGATAATACGGTGAGACTATGGGACGTCAAGACAGGTACCTGTAAGACCATGAGTGGTCACACTAGTTATGTATATACTGTGGCTATATCCAGTGATTCAGAGTTCATCGTATCGGGAAGTTATGATAATACGGTGAGACTATGGGACGTCAAGACAAGTACCTGTAAGACCATGAGTGGTCACACTAGTCATGTATATACTGTGGCTATATCCAGTGATTCAGAGTTCATCGTATCGGGAAGTTATGATAAGACGGTGAGACTATGGGACGTCAAGACAGGTACCTGTAAGACCATGAGTGGTAACACTAGTTATGTATCATCTGTGGCTATATCCAGTGATTCAGAGTTCATCGTATCGGGAAGTTGAGATAAGACGGTGAGACTATGGGACGTCAAGACAGGTACCTGTAAGACCATGAGTGGTCACACTAGTTATGTATCTTCTGTGGCTATATCCAGTGATTATGAGTTCATCGTATCGGGAAGTGCTGATTATACGGTGAGACTATGGGACGTCAAGACAGGTACCTGTAAGACCATGAGTGGTAACACTAGTTATGTATCATCTGTGGCTATATCCAGTGATTCAGAGTTCATCGTATCGGGAAGTGCTGATTATACGGTGAGACTATGGGACGTCAAGACAGGTACCTGTAAGACCATGAGTGGTAACACTAGTTATGTATCATCTGTGGCTATATCCAGTGATTCAGAGTTCATCGTATCGGGAAGTTGAGATGATACGGTGAGACTATGGGACGTCAAGACAGGTACCTGTAAGATCATGAGTGGTCACACTAATTATGTATATGCTGTGGCTATATCCAGTGATTCAGAGTTCATCGTATCGGGAAGTTATGATAATACGGTGAGACTATGGGACGTCAAGACAGGTACCTGTAAGACCATGAGTGGTCACACTAGTTATGTATATACTGTGGCTATATCCAGTGATTCAGAGTTCATCGTATCGGGAAGTTGAGATGATACGGTGAGACTATTGGACGTCAAGACAGGTACCTGTAAGACCATGAGTGGTCACACTAGTCATGTATATGCTGTGGCTATATCCAGTGATTATGAGTTCATCGTATCGGGAAGTTGAGATAAGACGGTGAGACTATGGGACGTCAAGACAGGTACCTGTAAGACCATGAGTGGTAACACTAGTCATGTATATGCTGTGGCTATATCCAGTGATTCAGAGTTCATCGTATCGGGAAGTGCTGATTATACGGTGAGACTATGGGACGTCAAGACAGGTACCTGTAAGACCATGAGTGGTCACACTAGTTATGTATCTTCTGTGGCTATATCCAGTGATTCAGAGTTCATCGTATCGGGAAGTGCTGATTATACGGTGAGACTATGGAACGTCAAGACAGGTACCTGTAAGACCATGAGTGTTCACACGAGTTATGTATCATCTGTGGCTATATCCAGTGATTCAGAGTTCATCGTATCGGGAAGTTGAGATGATACGGTGAGACTATTGGACGTCAAGACAGGTACCTGTAAGACCATGAGTGGTAACACTAGTTATGTATATGCTGTGGCTATATCCAGTGATTCAAAGTTCATCGTATCGGGAAGTTGAGATGATACGGTGAGACTATTGGACGTCAAGACAGGTACCTGTAAGACCATGAGTGGTCACACTAGTCATGTATATGCTGTGGCTATATCCAGTGATTCAAAGTTCATCGTATCGGGAAGTTATGATAATACGGTGAGACTATGGGACGTCAAGACAGGTACCTGTAAGACCATGAGTGGTCACACTAGTCATGTATATGCTGTGGCTATATCCAGTGATTCAGAGTTCATCGTATCGGGAAGTGCTGATTATACGGTGAGACTATGGGACGTCAAGACAGGTACCTGTAAGACCATGAGTGGTCACACTAGTTATGTATCTTCTGTGGCTATATCCAGTGATTCAGAGTTCATCGTATCGGGAAGTGCTGATTATACGGTGAGACTATGGAACGTCAAGACAGGTACCTGTAAGACCATGAGTGTTCACACGAGTTATGTATCATCTGTGGCTATATCCAGTGATTCAGAGTTCATCGTATCGGGAAGTTGAGATGATACGGTGAGACTATTGGACGTCAAGACAGGTACCTGTAAGACCATGAGTGGTAACACTAGTTATGTATCATCTGTGGCTATATCCAGTGATTCAGAGTTCATCGTATCGGGAAGTTGAGATAAGACGGTGAGACTATGGGACGTCAAGACAGGTACCTGTAAGACCATGAGTGGTCACACTAGTTATGTATCTTCTGTGGCTATATCCAGTGATTCAGAGTTCATCGTATCGGGAAGTTATGATTAGATGGTGAGACTATGGGACGTCAAGACAGGTACCTGTAAGACCATGAGTGGTCACACTAGTTATGTATCTTCTGTGGCTATATCCAGTGATTCAGAGTTCATCGTATCGGGAAGTGCTGATTATACGGTGAGACTATTGGACGTCAAGACAGGTACCTGTAAGACCATGAGTGGTCACACTAGTCATGTATATGCTGTGGCTATATCCAGTGATTATGAGTTCATCGTATCGGGAAGTTGAGATAAGACGGTGAGACTATGGGACGTCAAGACAGGTACCTGTAAGACCATGAGTGGTCACACTAGTCATGTATATGCTGTGGCTATATCCAGTGATTCAGAGTTCATCGTATCGGGAAGTGCTGATTATACGGTGAGACTATGGGACGTCAAGACAGGTACCTGTAAGACCATGAGTGGTAACACTAGTTATGTATCATCTGTGGCTATATCCAGTGATTCAGAGTTCATCGTATCGGGAAGTGCAGATTATACGGTGAGACTATGGGACGTCAAGACAGGTACCTGTAAGACCATGAGTGGTCACACTAGTCATGTATATACTGTGGCTATATCCAGTGATTATGAGTTCATCGTATCGGGAAGTTGAGATAAGACGGTGAGACTATGGGACGTCAAGACAGGTACCTGTAAGATCATGAGTGGTCACACTAGTCATGTATATGCTGTGGCTATATCCAGTGATTCAGAGTTCATCGTATCGGGAAGTTATGATAATACGGTGAGACTATGGGACGTCAAGACAGGTACCTGTAAGACCATGAGTGGTCACACTAGTTATGTATATACTGTGGCTATATCCAGTGATTCAGAGTTCATCGTATCGGGAAGTTATGATAATACGGTGAGACTATGGGACGTCAAGACAGGTACCTGTAAGACCATGAGTGGTAACACTAGTTATGTATCATCTGTGGCTATATCCAGTGATTCAGAGTTCATCGTATCGGGAAGTTATGATTATACGGTGAGACTATGGGACGTCAAGACAGGTACCTGTAAGACCATGAGTGGTCACACTAGTCATGTATATGCTGTGGCTATATCCAGTGATTATGAGTTCATCGTATCGGGAAGTGCAGATTATACGGTGAGACTATGGGACGTCAAGACAGGTACCTGTAAGACCATGAGTGGTAACACTAGTCATGTATCATCTGTGGCTATATCCAGTGATTATGAGTTCATCGTATCGGGAAGTGCAGATTATACGGTGAGACTATGGGACGTCAAGACAGGTACCTGTAAGACCATGAGTGGTCACACTAGTCATGTATATGCTGTGGCTATATCCAGTGATTATGAGTTCATCGTATCGGGAAGTTGAGATAAGACGGTGAGACTATTGGACGTCAAGACAGGTACCTGTAAGACCATGAGTGGTAACACTAGTTATGTATCATCTGTGGCTATATCCAGTGATTCAGAGTTCATCGTATCGGGAAGTTATGATTAGACGGTGAGACTATGGGACGTCAAGACAGGTACCTGTAAGACCATGAGTGGTCACACTAGTCATGCATATGCTGTGGCTATATCCAGTGATTCAGAGTTCATCGTATCGGGAAGTGCAGATAAGACGGTGAGACTATGGGACGTCAAGACAGGTACCTGTAAGACCATGAGTGGTAACACTAGTCATGTATATGCTGTGGCTATATCCAGTGATTATGAGTTCATCGTATCGGGAAGTTGAGATGATACGGTGAGACTATTGGACGTCAAGACAGGTACCTGTAAGACCATGAGTGGTCACACTAGTTATGTATATACTGTGGCTATATCCAGTGATTCAGAGTTCATCGTATCGGGAAGTTGAGATGATACGGTGAGACTATTGGACGTCAAGACAGGTACCTGTAAGACCATGAGTGGTAACACTAGTTATGTATCATCTGTGGCTATATCCAGTGATTCAGAGTTCATTGTATCGGGAAGTGCTGATTATACGGTGAGACTATGGAACGTCAAGACAGGTACCTGTAAGACCATGAGTGGTAACACTAGTCATGTATATGCTGTGGCTATATCCAGTGATTCAAAGTTCATCGTATCGGAATTTGAGATAAGACGGTGAGACTATGGGACGTCAAGACAGGTACCTGTAAGACCATGAGTGGTCACACTAGTTATGTATATACTGTGGCTATATCCAGTGATTCAGAGTTCATCGTATCGGGAAGTTATGATAATACGGTGAGACTATGGGACGTCAAGACAGGTACCTGTAAGACCATGAGTGGTCACACTAGTTATGTATCTTCTGTGGCTATATCCAGTGATTCAGAGTTCATCGTATCGGGAAGTTGAGATAAGACGGTGAGACTATGGGACGTCAAGACAGGTACCTGTAAGACCATGAGTGGTCACACTAGTCATGTATATGCTGTGGCTATATCCAGTGATTCAAAGTTCATCGTATCGGAATTTGAGATAAGACGGTGAGACTATGGGACGTCAAGACAGGTACCTGTAAGACCATGAGTGGTAACACTAGTTATGTATATGCTGTGGCTATATCCAGTGATTCAAAGTTCATCGTATCGGGAAGTTGAGATGATACGGTGAGACTATTGGACGTCAAGACAGGTACCTGTAAGACCATGAGTGGTCACACTAGTTATGTATCTTCTGTGGCTATATCCAGTGATTCAGAGTTCATCGTATCGGGAAGTTATGATAATACGGTGAGACTATGGGACGTCAAGACAGGTACCTGTAAGACCATGAGTGGTCACACTAGTCATGTATATGCTGTGGCTATATCCAGTGATTATGAGTTCATCGTATCGGGAAGTTATGATAATACGGTGAGACTATGGGACGTCAAGACAGGTACCTGTAAGACCATGAGTGTTCACACGAGTTATGTATCATCTGTGGCTATATCCAGTGATTCAGAGTTCATCGTATCGGGAAGTTATGATTAGACGGTGAGACTATGAAACGTCAAGACAGGTACCTGTAAGATCATGAGTGGTCACACTAGTTATGTATCATCTGTGGCTATATCCAGTGATTCAGAGTTCATCGTATCGGGAAGTTATGATAATACGGTGAGACTATGGGACGTCAAGACAGGTACCTGTAAGACCATGAGTGGTCACACTATTAATGTATATGCTGTGGCTATATCCAGTAGCTTAGAGTTCATCGTATCGGGAAGTGATGATAAGACGGTGAGACTATGGGACGTCAAGACAGGTACCTGTAAGACCATGAGTGGTCACACTAGTTATGTATATGCTGTGGCTATATCCAGTGATTCAGAGTTCATCGTATCGGGAAGTGCAGATTATACGGTGAGACTATGGGACGTCAAGACAGGTACCTGTAAGACCATGAGTGGTCACACTAGTCATGTATATGCTGTGGCTATATCCAGTGATTCAGAGTTCATCGTATCGGGAAGTTGAGATAAGACGGTGAGACTATTGGACGTCAAGACAGGTACCTGTAAGACCATGAGTGGTAACACTAGTTATGTATCATCTGTGGCTATATCCAGTGATTCAGAGTTCATCGTATCGGGAAGTTATGATTAGACGGTGAGACTATGGGACGTCAAGACAGGTACCTGTAAGATCATGAGTGGTCACACTAGTCATGCATATGCTGTGGCTATATCCAGTGATTCAGAGTTCATCGTATCGGGAAGTGCAGATAAGACGGTGAGACTATGGGACGTCAAGACAGGTACCTGTAAGACCATGAGTGGTAACACTAGTCATGTATATGCTGTGGCTATATCCAGTGATTATGAGTTCATCGTATCGGGAAGTTGAGATGATACGGTGAGACTATTGGACGTCAAGACAGGTACCTGTAAGACCATGAGTGGTCACACTAGTTATGTATATACTGTGGCTATATCCAGTGATTCAGAGTTCATCGTATCGGGAAGTGTAGATGATACGGTGAGACTATTGGACGTCAAGACAGGTACCTGTAAGACCATGAGTGGTAACACTAGTTATGTATATGCTGTGGCTATATCCAGTGATTCAAAGTTCATCGTATCGGGAAGTTGAGATGATACGGTGAGACTATTGGACGTCAAGACAGGTACCTGTAAGACCATGAGTGGTCACACTAGTTATGTATCTTCTGTGGCTATATCCAGTGATTCAGAGTTCATCGTATCGGGAAGTTATGATAATACGGTGAGACTATTGGACGTCAAGACAGGTACCTGTAAGACCATGAGTGGTAACACTAGTTATGTATATGCTGTGGCTATATCCAGTGATTCAGAGTTCATCGTATCGGGAAGTTATGATAATACGGTGAGACTATGGGACGTCAAGTCAGGTACCTGTAAGATTATGAGTGGTCACACTAGTTGTGTAAATGCAGTGGCTATATCCAGTGATTCAGAGTTCATCGTATTGGGAAGTTATGATTAGACGGTGAGACTTTGGGACGTCAAGACAGGTACCTGTAAGACCATGAGTGGTAACACTAGTTATGTATCATCTGTGGCTATATCCAGTGATTCAGAGTTCATCGTATCGGGAAGTTATGATAATACGGTGAGACTATGGGACGTCAAGACAGGTACCTGTAAGACCATGAGTGGTAACACTAGTTATGTATCTTCTGTGGCTATATCCAGTGATTCAGAGTTCATCGTATCGGGAAGTTATGATAATACGGTGAGACTATGGGACGTCAAGACAGGTACCTGTAAGACCATGAGTGGTAACACTAGTTATGTATCATCTGTGGCTATATCCAGTGATTCAGAGTTCATTGTATCGGGAAGTTATGATTAGATGGTGAGACTATGGGACGTCAAGACAGGTACCTGTAAGACCATGAGTGGTCACACTAGTTGTGTAAATGCAGTGGCTATATCCAGTGATTCAGAGTTCATCGTATTGGGAAGTTGAGATGATACGGTGAGACTATGGGACGTCAAGTCAGGTACCTGTAAGATCATGAGTGGTCACACTAGTCATGCATATGCAGTGGCTATATCCAGTAATTCAGAGTTCATCGTATTGGGAAGTTATGATTAGACGGTGAGACTATGGGACGTCAAGACAGGTACCTGTAAGACCATGAGTGGTCACACTAGTTATGTATATACTGTGGCTATATCCAGTGATTCAGAGTTCATCGTATCGGAATTTGAGATAAGACGGTGAGACTATGGGACGTCAAGACAGGTACCTGTAAGACCATGAGTGGTCACACTAGTTATGTATCTTCTGTGGCTATATCCAGTGATTCAGAGTTCATCGTATCGGGAAGTTATGATAATACGGTGAGACTATGGGACGTCAAGACAGGTACCTGTAAGACCATGAGTGGTAACACTAGTTATGTATCATCTGTGGCTATATCCAGTGATTCAGAGTTCATTGTATCGGGAAGTTATGATTAGATGGTGAGACTATGGGACGTCAAGACAGGTACCTGTAAGACCATGAGTGGTCACACTAGTTATGTATCATCTGTGGCTATATCCAGTGATTCAGAGTTCATCGTATCGGGAAGTTATGATTAGACGGTGAGACTATGGAACGTCAAGACAGGTACCTGTAAGATCATGAGTGGTCACACTAATTATGTATATGCTGTGGCTATATCCAGTGATTCAGAGTTCATCGTATCGGGAAGTGCAGATTATACGGTGAGACTATGGGACGTCAAGACAGGTACCTGTAAGACCATGAGTGGTAACACTAGTTATGTATCATCTGTGGCTATATCCAGTGATTCAAAGTTCATCGTATCGGAATTTGAGATAAGACGGTGAGACTATGGGACATCAAGACAGGTACCTGTAAGACCATGAGTGGTCACACTAGTCATGTATATGCTGTGGCTATATCCAGTGATTCAGAGTTCATCGTATCGGGAAGTGCTGATTATACGGTGAGACTATGGGACGTCAAGACAGGTACCTGTAAGACCATGAGTGGTCACACTAGTCATGTATATGCTGTGGCTATATCCAGTGATTATGAGTTCATCGTATCGGGAAGTTATGATAATACGGTGAGACTATGGGACGTCAAGACAGGTACCTGTAAGACCATGAGTGTTCACACGAGTTATGTATCATCTGTGGCTATATCCAGTGATTCAGAGTTCATCGTATCGGGAAGTTATGATTAGACGGTGAGACTATGGAACGTCAAGACAGGTACCTGTAAGACCATGAGTGGTCACACTAGTCATGTATATGCTGTGGCTATATCCAGTGATTATGAGTTCATCGTATCGGGAAGTTATGATAATACGGTGAGACTATGGGACGTCAAGACAGGTACCTGTAAGACCATGAGTGTTCACACGAGTTATGTATCATCTGTGGCTATATCCAGTGATTCAGAGTTCATCGTATCGGGAAGTGCAGATTATACGGTGAGACTATGGGACGTCAAGACAGGTACCTGTAAGACCATGAGTGGTCACACTAGTCATGTATATGCTGTGGCTATATCCAGTGATTCAGAGTTCATTGTATCGGGAAGTTATGATTAGATGGTGAGACTATGGGACGTCAAGACAGGTACCTGTAAGACCATGAGTGGTCACACTAGTCATGTATATGCTGTGGCTATATCCAGTGATTCAGAGTTCATCGTATCGGGAAGTGCAGATTATACGGTGAGACTATGGGACGTCAAGACAGGTACCTGTAAGACCATGAGTGGTCACACTAGTCATGTATATGCTGTGGCTATATCCAGTGATTATGAGTTCATCGTATCGGGAAGTTATGATAATACGGTGAGACTATGGGACGTCAAGACAGGTACCTGTAAGACCATGAGTGTTCACACGAGTTATGTATCATCTGTGGCTATATCCAGTGATTCAGAGTTCATCGTATCGGGAAGTTATGATTAGACGGTGAGACTATGGAACGTCAAGACAGGTACCTGTAAGATCATGAGTGGTCACACTAATTATGTATCATCTGTGGCTATATCCAGTGATTCAGAGTTCATCGTATCGGGAAGTTGAGATGATACGGTGAGACTATGGGACGTCAAGACAGGTACCTGTAAGACCATGAGTGGTAACACTAGTTATGTATCATCTGTGGCTATATCCAGTGATTCAGAGTTCATCGTATCGGGAAGTGCAGATTATACGGTGAGACTATGGGACGTCAAGACAGGTACCTGTAAGACCATGAGTGGTCACACTAGTCATGTATCTTCTGTGGCTATATCCAGTGATTCAGAGTTCATTGTATCGGGAAGTGCTGATTATACGGTGAGACTATGGAACGTCAAGACAGGTACCTGTAAGACCATGAGTGGTAACACTAGTCATGTATATGCTGTGGCTATATCCAGTGATTCAAAGTTCATCGTATCGGAATTTGAGATAAGACGGTGAGACTATGGGACGTCAAGACAGGTACCTGTAAGACCATGAGTGGTCACACTAGTTATGTATCTTCTGTGGCTATATCCAGTGATTCAGAGTTCATTGTATCGGGAAGTGCTGATTATACGGTGAGACTATGGAACGTCAAGACAGGTACCTGTAAGACCATGAGTGGTCACACTAGTCATGTATATGCTGTGGCTATATCCAGTGATTCAAAGTTCATCGTATCGGGAAGTGCAGATTATACGGTGAGACTATGGGACGTCAAGACAGGTACCTGTAAGATTATGAGTGGTCACACTAGTTGTGTAAATGCAGTGGCTATATCCAGTGATTCAGAGTTCATCGTATTGGGAAGTTATGATTAGACGGTGAGACTATGGGACGTCAAGACAGGTACCTGTAAGACCATGAGTGGTCACACTAGTTATGTATATACTGTGGCTATATCCAGTGATTCAGAGTTCATTGTATCGGGAAGTGCTGATTATACGGTGAGACTATGGAACGTCAAGACAGGTACCTGTAAGATTATGAGTGGTCACACTAGTTGTGTAAATGCAGTGGCTATATCCAGTGATTCAAAGTTCATCGTATCGGAATTTGAGATAAGACGGTAAGACTATGGGACATCAAGACAGGTACCTGTAAGACCATGAGTGGTCACACTAGTTATTTATCTTCTGTGGCTATATCCAGTGATTCAGAGTTCATTGTATCGGGAAGTGCTGATTATACGGTGAGACTATGGAACGTCAAGACAGGTACCTGTAAGACCATGAGTGGTAACACTAGTCATGTATATGCTGTGGCTATATCCAGTGATTCAAAGTTCATCGTATCGGAATTTGAGATAAGACGGTGAGACTATGGGACGTCAAGACAGGTACCTGTAAGACCATGAGTGGTCACACTAGTTATGTATATACTGTGGCTATATCCAGTGATTCAGAGTTCATCGTATCGGGAAGTTATGATAATACGGTGAGACTATGGGACGTCAAGACAGGTACCTGTAAGACCATGAGTGGTAACACTAGTTATGTATCATCTGTGGCTATATCCAGTGATTCAGAGTTCATCGTATCGGGAAGTTGAGATGATACGGTGAGACTATGGGACGTCAAGACAGGTACCTGTAAGACCATGAGTGGTAACACTAGTTATGTATCATCTGTGGCTATATCCAGTGATTCAGAGTTCATCGTATCGGGAAGTTGAGATGATACGGTGAGACTATGGGACGTCAAGACAGGTACCTGTAAGATTATGAGTGGTCACACTAGTTGTGTAAATGCAGTGGCTATATCCAGTGATTCAGAGTTCATCGTATTGGGAAGTTATGATTAGACGGTGAGACTATGGGACGTCAAGACAGGTACCTGTAAGACCATGAGTGGTAACACTAGTCATGTATCATGCTGTGGCTATATCCAGTGATTCAGAGTTCATCGTATCGGGAAGTTGAGATGATACGGTGAGACTATGGGACGTCAAGTCAGGTACCTGTAAGATTATGAGTGGTCACACTAGTTGTGTAAATGCAGTGGCTATATCCAGTGATTCAGAGTTCATCGTATTGGGAAGTTATGATTAGACGGTGAGACTATGGGACGTCAAGACAGGTACCTGTAAGACCATGAGTGGTCACACTAGTTATGTATATACTGTGGCTATATCCAGTGATTCAGAGTTCATCGTATCGGAATTTGAGATAAGACGGTGAGACTATGGGACGTCAAGACAGGTACCTGTAAGACCATGAGTGGTCACACTAGTTATGTATCTTCTGTGGCTATATCCAGTGATTCAGAGTTCATCGTATCGGGAAGTGCTGATTATACGGTGAGACTATGGGACGTCAAGACAGGTACCTGTAAGACCATGAGTGTTCACACGAGTTATGTATCATCTGTGGCTATATCCAGTGATTCAGAGTTCATCGTATCGGGAAGTGCTGATTATACGGTGAGACTATGGGACGTCAAGACAGGTACCTGTAAGACCATGAGTGGTAACACTAGTTATGTATATGCTGTGGCTATATCCAGTGATTCAGAGTTCATCGTATCGGGATGTTGAGATTATACGGTAAGACTATGGGACATCAAGACAGGTACCTGTAAGACCATGAGTGGTCACACTAGTTATGTATCTTCTGTGGCTATATCCAGTGATTCAGAGTTCATTGTATCGGGAAGTTATGATTAGATGGTGAGACTATGGGACGTCAAGACAGGTACCTGTAAGACCATGAGTGGTCACACTAGTTATGTATCTTCTGTGGCTATATCCAGTGATTGCAGAGTTCATCGTATCGGGAAGTGCTGATTATACGGTGAGACTATGGGACGTCAAGACAGGTACCTGTAAGACCATGAGTGGTAACACTAGTTATGTATCATCTGTGGCTATATCCAGTGATTCAGAGTTCATCGTATCGGGAAGTTATGATTAGACGGTGAGACTATGGAACGTCAAGACAGGTACCTGTAAGACCATGAGTGGTAACACTAGTTATGTATCATCTGTGGCTATATCCAGTGATTCAGAGTTCATCGTATCGGGAAGTTGAGATGATACGGTGAGACTATGGGACGTCAAGACAGGTACCTGTAAGACCATGAGTGGTAACACTAGTTATGTATATGCTGTGGCTATATCCAGTGATTCAGAGTTCATCGTATCGGGAAGTTATGATAATACGGTGAGACTATGGGACGTCAAGTCAGGTACCTGTAAGATTATGAGTGGTCACACTAGTTGTGTAAATGCAGTGGCTATATCCAGTGATTCAGAGTTCATCGTATTGGGAAGTTATGATTAGACGGTGAGACTATGGGACGTCAAGACAGGTACCTGTAAGACCATGAGTGGTAACACTAGTTATGTATCATCTGTGGCTATATCCAGTGATTATGAGTTCATCGTATCGGGAAGTGCAGATTATACGGTGAGACTATGGGACGTCAAGACAGGTACCTGTAAGACCATGAGTGGTCACACTAGTTGTGTAAATGCAGTGGCTATATCCAGTGATTCAGAGTTCATCGTATTGGGAAGTTATGATTAGACGGTGAGACTATGGGACGTCAAGACAGGTACCTGTAAGACCATGAGTGGTCACACTAGTTATGTATATACTGTGGCTATATCCAGTGATTCAGAGTTCATCGTATCGGAATTTGAGATAAGACGGTGAGACTATGGGACGTCAAGACAGGTACCTGTAAGACCATGAGTGGTAACACTAGTTATGTATATGCTGTGGCTATATCCAGTGATTCAGAGTTCATCGTATCGGGAAGTGCAGATTATACGGTGAGACTATGGGACGTCAAGACAGGTACCTGTAAGACCATGAGTGGTCACACTAGTTATGTATCTTCTGTGGCTATATCCAGTGATTCAGAGTTCATCGTATCGGAATTTGAGATAAGACGGTGAGACTATGGGACGTCAAGACAGGTACCTGTAAGACCATGAGTGGTAACACTAGTTATGTATCATCTGTGGCTATATCCAGTGATTCAGAGTTCATCGTATCGGGAAGTGCAGATTATACGGTGAGACTATGGGACGTCAAGACAGGTACCTGTAAGACCATGAGTGGTAACACTAGTCATGTATATGCTAAGCTATATCCAGTGATTGCAGAGTTCATCGTATCGGGAAGTGCTGATTATACGGTGAGACTATGGGACGTCAAGACAGGTACCTGTAAGACCATGAGTGGTAACACTAGTTATGTATCATCTGTGGCTATATCCAGTGATTCAGAGTTCATCGTATCGGGAAGTTATGATTAGACGGTGAGACTATGGAACGTCAAGACAGGTACCTGTAAGACCATGAGTGGTAACACTAGTCATGTATATGCTGTGGCTATATCCAGTGATTCAGAGTTCATCGTATCGGGAAGTTGAGATGATACGGTGAGACTATGGGACGTCAAGACAGGTACCTGTAAGACCATGAGTGGTCACACTAGTCATGTATATGCTGTGGCTATATCCAGTGATTCAGAGTTCATTGTATCGGGAAGTTATGATTAGATGGTGAGACTATGGGACGTCAAGACAGGTACCTGTAAGACCATGAGTGGTAACACTAGTTATGTATATGCTGTGGCTATATCCAGTGATTCAGAGTTCATCGTATCGGGAAGTGCAGATTATACGGTAAGACTATGGGACATCAAGACAGGTACCTGTAAGACCATGAGTGGTCACACTAGTTATGTATATGCTGTGGCTATATCCAGTGATTCAGAGTTCATCGTATCGGGAAGTTATGATTAGATGGTGAGACTATGGGACGTCAAGACAGGTACCTGTAAGACCATGAGTGGTCACACTAGTTATGTATCTTCTGTGGCTATATCCAGTGATTCAGAGTTCATCGTATCGGGAAGTGCTGATTATACGGTGAGACTATGGAACGTCAAGACAGGTACCTGTAAGACCATGAGTGGTAACACTAGTCATGTATATGCTGTGGCTATATCCAGTGATTCAGAGTTCATCGTATCGGGAAGTGCAGATGATACGGTGAGACTATGGGACGTCAAGACAGGTACCTGTAAGACCATGAGTGGTAACACTAGTCATGTATATGCTGTGGCTATATCCAGTGATTCAAAGTTCATCGTATCGGGAAGTTATGATAATACGGTGAGACTATGGGACGTCAAGACAGGTACCTGTAAGACCATGAGTGGTAACACTAGTTATGTATATGCTGTGGCTATATCCAGTGATTCAGAGTTCATCGTATCGGGAAGTTATGATAATACGGTGAGACTATGGGACGTCAAGTCAGGTACCTGTAAGATTATGAGTGGTCACACTAGTTGTGTAAATGCAGTGGCTATATCCAGTGATTCAGAGTTCATCGTATTGGGAAGTTATGATTAGACGGTGAGACTATGGGACGTCAAGACAGGTACCTGTAAGACCATGAGTGGTCACACTAGTTATGTATATACTGTGGCTATATCCAGTGATTCAGAGTTCATCGTATCGGAATTTGAGATAAGACGGTGAGACTATGGGACGTCAAGACAGGTACCTGTAAGACCATGAGTGGTCACACTAGTCATGTATATGCTGTGGCTATATCCAGTGATTATGAGTTCATCGTATCGGGAAGTTATGATAATACGGTGAGACTATGGGACGTCAAGACAGGTACCTGTAAGACCATGAGTGGTAACACTAGTTATGTATCATCTGTGGCTATATCCAGTGATTCAGAGTTCATTGTATCGGGAAGTTATGATTAGATGGTGAGACTATGGGACGTCAAGACAGGTACCTGTAAGACCATGAGTGGTCACACTAGTTATGTATCATCTGTGGCTATATCCAGTGATTCAGAGTTCATCGTATCGGGAAGTTATGATTAGACGGTGAGACTATGGAACGTCAAGACAGGTACCTGTAAGATCATGAGTGGTCACACTAGTTTTGTATATGCTGTGGCTATATCCAGTGATTCAGAGTTCATCGTATCGGGAAGTGCAGATTATACGGTGAGACTATGGGACGTCAAGACAGGTACCTGTAAGACCATGAGTGGTAACACTAGTTATGTATCATCTGTGGCTATATCCAGTGATTCAAAGTTCATCGTATCGGGAAGTTATGATAATACGGTGAGACTATGGGACGTCAAGTCAGGTACCTGTAAGATTATGAGTGGTCACACTAGTTGTGTAAATGCAGTGGCTATATCCAGTGATTCAGAGTTCATCGTATTGGGAAGTTGAGATGATACGGTGAGACTATGGGACGTCAAGACAGGTACCTGTAAGACCATGAGTGGTAACACTAGTTATGTATCATCTGTGGCTATATCCAGTGATTCAGAGTTCATCGTATCGGGAAGTTATGATTAGACGGTGAGACTATGGAACGTCAAGACAAGTACCTGTAAGACCATGAGTGGTCACACTAGTCATGTATATGCTGTGGCTATATCCAGTGATTCAGAGTTCATCGTATCGGGAAGTTATGATAATACGGTGAGACTATGGGACGTCAAGTCAGGTACCTGTAAGATTATGAGTGGTCACACTAGTTGTGTAAATGCAGTGGCTATATCCAGTGATTCAGAGTTCATCGTATTGGGAAGTTATGATTAGACGGTGAGACTATGGGACGTCAAGACAGGTACCTGTAAGACCATGAGTGGTCACACTAGTTATGTATCTTCTGTGGCTATATCCAGTGATTGCAGAGTTCATCGTATCGGGAAGTGCTGATTATACGGTGAGACTATGGGACGTCAAGACAGGTACCTGTAAGACCATGAGTGGTAACACTAGTTATGTATATGCTGTGGCTATATCCAGTGATTATGAGTTCATCGTATCGGGAAGTTATGATAATACGGTGAGACTATGGGACGTCAAGACAGGTACCTGTAAGACCATGAGTGGTAACACTAGTTATGTATCATCTGTGGCTATATCCAGTGATTCAGAGTTCATTGTATCGGGAAGTTATGATTAGATGGTGAGACTATGGGACGTCAAGACAGGTACCTGTAAGACCATGAGTGGTCACACTAGTTATGTATCATCTGTGGCTATATCCAGTGATTCAGAGTTCATCGTATCGGGAAGTTATGATTAGACGGTGAGACTATGGAACGTCAAGACAGGTACCTGTAAGATCATGAGTGGTCACACTAATTATGTATATGCTGTGGCTATATCCAGTGATTCAGAGTTCATCGTATTGGGAAGTTGAGATGATACGGTGAGACTATGGGACGTCAAGACAGGTACCTGTAAGACCATGAGTGGTAACACTAGTTATGTATCATCTGTGGCTATATCCAGTGATTCAGAGTTCATCGTATCGGGAAGTTATGATTAGACGGTGAGACTATGGAACGTCAAGTCAGGTACCTGTAAGATTATGAGTGGTCACACTAGTTGTGTAAATGCAGTGGCTATATCCAGTGATTCAGAGTTCATCGTATTGGGAAGTTATGATTAGACGGTGAGACTATGGGACGTCAAGACAGGTACCTGTAAGACCATGAGTGGTCACACTAGTTATGTATATACTGTGGCTATATCCAGTGATTCAGAGTTCATCGTATCGGAATTTGAGATAAGACGGTGAGACTATGGGACGTCAAGACAGGTACCTGTAAGACCATGAGTGGTCACACTAGTTATGTATCTTCTGTGGCTATATCCAGTGATTCAGAGTTCATCGTATCGGGAAGTGCTGATTATACGGTGAGACTATGGGACGTCAAGACAGGTACCTGTAAGACCATGAGTGGTAACACTAGTCATGTATATGCTGTGGCTATATCCAGTGATTCAGAGTTCATCGTATCGGGAAGTGCAGATTATACGGTGAGACTATGGGACGTCAAGACAGGTACCTGTAAGACCATGAGTGGTAACACTAGTTATGTATATGCTGTGGCTATATCCAGTGATTCAGAGTTCATCGTATCGGGAAGTTATGATAATACGGTGAGACTATGGGACGTCAAGTCAGGTACCTGTAAGATTATGAGTGGTCACACTAGTTGTGTAAATGCAGTGGCTATATCCAGTGATTCAGAGTTCATCGTATTGGGAAGTTATGATTAGACGGTGAGACTATGGGACGTCAAGACAGGTACCTGTAAGACCATGAGTGGTCACACTAGTTATGTATATACTGTGGCTATATCCAGTGATTCAGAGTTCATCGTATCGGGAAGTTGAGATGATACGGTGAGACTATGGGACGTCAAGTCAGGTACCTGTAAGATTATGAGTGGTCACACTAGTTGTGTAAATGCAGTGGCTATATCCAGTGATTCAGAGTTCATCGTATTGGGAAGTTATGATTAGACGGTGAGACTATGGGACGTCAAGACAGGTACCTGTAAGACCATGAGTGGTCACACTAGTTATGTATATACTGTGGCTATATCCAGTGATTCAGAGTTCATCGTATCGGAATTTGAGATAAGACGGTGAGACTATGGGACGTCAAGACAGGTACCTGTAAGACCATGAGTGGTCACACTAGTTATGTATCTTCTGTGGCTATATCCAGTGATTCAGAGTTCATCGTATCGGGAAGTGCTGATTATACGGTGAGACTATGGGACGTCAAGACAGGTACCTGTAAGACCATGAGTGGTAACACTAGTCATGTATATGCTGTGGCTATATCCAGTGATTCAGAGTTCATCGTATCGGGAAGTGCAGATTATACGGTGAGACTATGGGACGTCAAGACAGGTACCTGTAAGACCATGAGTGGTAACACTAGTTATGTATATGCTGTGGCTATATCCAGTGATTCAGAGTTCATCGTATCGGGAATTTGAGATAAGACGGTGAGACTATGGGACGTCAAGTCAGGTACCTGTAAGATTATGAGTGGTCACACTAGTTGTGTAAATGCAGTGGCTATATCCAGTGATTCAGAGTTCATCGTATTGGGAAGTTATGATTAGACGGTGAGACTATGGGACGTCAAGACAGGTACCTGTAAGACCATGAGTGGTCACACTAGTTATGTATATACTGTGGCTATATCCAGTGATTCAGAGTTCATCGTATCGGAATTTGAGATAAGACGGTGAGACTATGGGACGTCAAGACAGGTACCTGTAAGACCATGAGTGGTCACACTAGTTATGTATCTTCTGTGGCTATATCCAGTGATTCAGAGTTCATCGTATCGGGAAGTTATGATTAGACGGTGAGACTATGGAACGTCAAGACAGGTACCTGTAAGACCATGAGTGGTAACACTAGTTATGTATCATCTGTGGCTATATCCAGTGATTCAGAGTTCATCGTATCGGGAAGTTATGATTAGACGGTGAGACTATGGAACGTCAAGACAGGTACCTGTAAGACCATGAGTGGTAACACTAGTTATGTATCATCTGTGGCTATATCCAGTGATTCAGAGTTCATCGTATCGGGAAGTTGAGATGATACGGTGAGACTATGGGACGTCAAGACAGGTACCTGTAAGACCATGAGTGGTAACACTAGTTATGTATATGCTGTGGCTATATCCAGTGATTCAGAGTTCATCGTATCGGGAAGTTATGATAATACGGTGAGACTATGGGACGTCAAGTCAGGTACCTGTAAGATTATGAGTGGTCACACTAGTTGTGTAAATGCAGTGGCTATATCCAGTGATTCAGAGTTCATCGTATTGGGAAGTTATGATTAGACGGTGAGACTATGGGACGTCAAGACAGGTACCTGTAAGACCATGAGTGGTAACACTAGTTATGTATCATCTGTGGCTATATCCAGTGATTATGAGTTCATCGTATCGGGAAGTGCAGATTATACGGTGAGACTATGGGACGTCAAGACAGGTACCTGTAAGACCATGAGTGGTCACACTAGTTGTGTAAATGCAGTGGCTATATCCAGTGATTCAGAGTTCATCGTATTGGGAAGTTATGATTAGACGGTGAGACTATGGGACGTCAAGACAGGTACCTGTAAGACCATGAGTGGTCACACTAGTTATGTATATACTGTGGCTATATCCAGTGATTCAGAGTTCATCGTATCGGAATTTGAGATAAGACGGTGAGACTATGGGACGTCAAGACAGGTACCTGTAAGACCATGAGTGGTAACACTAGTTATGTATATGCTGTGGCTATATCCAGTGATTCAGAGTTCATCGTATCGGGAAGTGCAGATTATACGGTGAGACTATGGGACGTCAAGACAGGTACCTGTAAGACCATGAGTGGTCACACTAGTTATGTATCTTCTGTGGCTATATCCAGTGATTCAGAGTTCATCGTATCGGAATTTGAGATAAGACGGTGAGACTATGGGACGTCAAGACAGGTACCTGTAAGACCATGAGTGGTAACACTAGTTATGTATCATCTGTGGCTATATCCAGTGATTCAGAGTTCATCGTATCGGGAAGTGCAGATTATACGGTGAGACTATGGGACGTCAAGACAGGTACCTGTAAGACCATGAGTGGTAACACTAGTCATGTATATGCTAAGCTATATCCAGTGATTGCAGAGTTCATCGTATCGGGAAGTGCTGATTATACGGTGAGACTATGGGACGTCAAGACAGGTACCTGTAAGACCATGAGTGGTAACACTAGTTATGTATCATCTGTGGCTATATCCAGTGATTCAGAGTTCATCGTATCGGGAAGTTATGATTAGACGGTGAGACTATGGAACGTCAAGACAGGTACCTGTAAGACCATGAGTGGTAACACTAGTCATGTATATGCTGTGGCTATATCCAGTGATTCAGAGTTCATCGTATCGGGAAGTGCAGATGATACGGTGAGACTATGGGACGTCAAGACAGGTACCTGTAAGACCATGAGTGGTCACACTAGTCATGTATATGCTGTGGCTATATCCAGTGATTCAGAGTTCATTGTATCGGGAAGTTATGATTAGATGGTGAGACTATGGGACGTCAAGACAGGTACCTGTAAGACCATGAGTGGTAACACTAGTTATGTATATGCTGTGGCTATATCCAGTGATTCAGAGTTCATCGTATCGGGAAGTGCAGATTATACGGTAAGACTATGGGACATCAAGACAGGTACCTGTAAGACCATGAGTGGTCACACTAGTTATGTATATGCTGTGGCTATATCCAGTGATTCAGAGTTCATCGTATCGGGAAGTTATGATTAGATGGTGAGACTATGGGACGTCAAGACAGGTACCTGTAAGACCATGAGTGGTCACACTAGTTATGTATCTTCTGTGGCTATATCCAGTGATTCAGAGTTCATCGTATCGGGAAGTGCTGATTATACGGTGAGACTATGGAACGTCAAGACAGGTACCTGTAAGACCATGAGTGGTAACACTAGTCATGTATATGCTGTGGCTATATCCAGTGATTCAGAGTTCATCGTATCGGGAAGTGCAGATGATACGGTGAGACTATGGGACGTCAAGACAGGTACCTGTAAGACCATGAGTGGTAACACTAGTCATGTATATGCTGTGGCTATATCCAGTGATTCAAAGTTCATCGTATCGGGAAGTTATGATAATACGGTGAGACTATGGGACGTCAAGACAGGTACCTGTAAGACCATGAGTGGTAACACTAGTTATGTATATGCTGTGGCTATATCCAGTGATTCAGAGTTCATCGTATCGGGAAGTTATGATAATACGGTGAGACTATGGGACGTCAAGTCAGGTACCTGTAAGATTATGAGTGGTCACACTAGTTGTGTAAATGCAGTGGCTATATCCAGTGATTCAGAGTTCATCGTATTGGGAAGTTATGATTAGACGGTGAGACTATGGGACGTCAAGACAGGTACCTGTAAGACCATGAGTGGTCACACTAGTTATGTATATACTGTGGCTATATCCAGTGATTCAGAGTTCATCGTATCGGAATTTGAGATAAGACGGTGAGACTATGGGACGTCAAGACAGGTACCTGTAAGACCATGAGTGGTCACACTAGTCATGTATATGCTGTGGCTATATCCAGTGATTATGAGTTCATCGTATCGGGAAGTTATGATAATACGGTGAGACTATGGGACGTCAAGACAGGTACCTGTAAGACCATGAGTGGTAACACTAGTTATGTATCATCTGTGGCTATATCCAGTGATTCAGAGTTCATTGTATCGGGAAGTTATGATTAGATGGTGAGACTATGGGACGTCAAGACAGGTACCTGTAAGACCATGAGTGGTCACACTAGTTATGTATCATCTGTGGCTATATCCAGTGATTCAGAGTTCATCGTATCGGGAAGTTATGATTAGACGGTGAGACTATGGAACGTCAAGACAGGTACCTGTAAGATCATGAGTGGTCACACTAGTTTTGTATATGCTGTGGCTATATCCAGTGATTCAGAGTTCATCGTATCGGGAAGTGCAGATTATACGGTGAGACTATGGGACGTCAAGACAGGTACCTGTAAGACCATGAGTGGTAACACTAGTTATGTATCATCTGTGGCTATATCCAGTGATTCAAAGTTCATCGTATCGGAATTTGAGATAAGACGGTGAGACTATGGGACGTCAAGTCAGGTACCTGTAAGATTATGAGTGGTCACACTAGTTGTGTAAATGCAGTGGCTATATCCAGTGATTCAGAGTTCATCGTATTGGGAAGTTGAGATGATACGGTGAGACTATGGGACGTCAAGACAGGTACCTGTAAGACCATGAGTGGTAACACTAGTTATGTATCATCTGTGGCTATATCCAGTGATTCAGAGTTCATCGTATCGGGAAGTTATGATTAGACGGTGAGACTATGGAACGTCAAGACAAGTACCTGTAAGACCATGAGTGGTCACACTAGTCATGTATATGCTGTGGCTATATCCAGTGATTCAGAGTTCATCGTATCGGGAAGTTATGATAATACGGTGAGACTATGGGACGTCAAGTCAGGTACCTGTAAGATTATGAGTGGTCACACTAGTTGTGTAAATGCAGTGGCTATATCCAGTGATTCAGAGTTCATCGTATTGGGAAGTTATGATTAGACGGTGAGACTATGGGACGTCAAGACAGGTACCTGTAAGACCATGAGTGGTCACACTAGTTATGTATCTTCTGTGGCTATATCCAGTGATTGCAGAGTTCATCGTATCGGGAAGTGCTGATTATACGGTGAGACTATGGGACGTCAAGACAGGTACCTGTAAGACCATGAGTGGTCACACTAGTCATGTATATGCTGTGGCTATATCCAGTGATTATGAGTTCATCGTATCGGGAAGTTATGATAATACGGTGAGACTATGGGACGTCAAGACAGGTACCTGTAAGACCATGAGTGGTAACACTAGTTATGTATCATCTGTGGCTATATCCAGTGATTCAGAGTTCATTGTATCGGGAAGTTATGATTAGATGGTGAGACTATGGGACGTCAAGACAGGTACCTGTAAGACCATGAGTGGTCACACTAGTTATGTATCATCTGTGGCTATATCCAGTGATTCAGAGTTCATCGTATCGGGAAGTTATGATTAGACGGTGAGACTATGGAACGTCAAGACAGGTACCTGTAAGATCATGAGTGGTCACACTAATTATGTATATGCTGTGGCTATATCCAGTGATTCAGAGTTCATCGTATTGGGAAGTTGAGATGATACGGTGAGACTATGGGACGTCAAGACAGGTACCTGTAAGACCATGAGTGGTAACACTAGTTATGTATCATCTGTGGCTATATCCAGTGATTCAGAGTTCATCGTATCGGGAAGTTATGATTAGACGGTGAGACTATGGAACGTCAAGTCAGGTACCTGTAAGATTATGAGTGGTCACACTAGTTGTGTAAATGCAGTGGCTATATCCAGTGATTCAGAGTTCATCGTATTGGGAAGTTATGATTAGACGGTGAGACTATGGGACGTCAAGACAGGTACCTGTAAGACCATGAGTGGTCACACTAGTTATGTATATACTGTGGCTATATCCAGTGATTCAGAGTTCATCGTATCGGAATTTGAGATAAGACGGTGAGACTATGGGACGTCAAGACAGGTACCTGTAAGACCATGAGTGGTCACACTAGTTATGTATCTTCTGTGGCTATATCCAGTGATTCAGAGTTCATCGTATCGGGAAGTGCTGATTATACGGTGAGACTATGGGACGTCAAGACAGGTACCTGTAAGACCATGAGTGGTAACACTAGTCATGTATATGCTGTGGCTATATCCAGTGATTCAGAGTTCATCGTATCGGGAAGTGCAGATTATACGGTGAGACTATGGGACGTCAAGACAGGTACCTGTAAGACCATGAGTGGTAACACTAGTTATGTATATGCTGTGGCTATATCCAGTGATTCAGAGTTCATCGTATCGGGAAGTTATGATAATACGGTGAGACTATGGGACGTCAAGTCAGGTACCTGTAAGATTATGAGTGGTCACACTAGTTGTGTAAATGCAGTGGCTATATCCAGTGATTCAGAGTTCATCGTATTGGGAAGTTATGATTAGACGGTGAGACTATGGGACGTCAAGACAGGTACCTGTAAGACCATGAGTGGTCACACTAGTTATGTATATACTGTGGCTATATCCAGTGATTCAGAGTTCATCGTATCGGGAAGTTGAGATGATACGGTGAGACTATGGGACGTCAAGTCAGGTACCTGTAAGATTATGAGTGGTCACACTAGTTGTGTAAATGCAGTGGCTATATCCAGTGATTCAGAGTTCATCGTATTGGGAAGTTATGATTAGACGGTGAGACTATGGGACGTCAAGACAGGTACCTGTAAGACCATGAGTGGTCACACTAGTTATGTATATACTGTGGCTATATCCAGTGATTCAGAGTTCATCGTATCGGAATTTGAGATAAGACGGTGAGACTATGGGACGTCAAGACAGGTACCTGTAAGACCATGAGTGGTCACACTAGTTATGTATCTTCTGTGGCTATATCCAGTGATTCAGAGTTCATCGTATCGGGAAGTGCTGATTATACGGTGAGACTATGGGACGTCAAGACAGGTACCTGTAAGACCATGAGTGGTAACACTAGTCATGTATATGCTGTGGCTATATCCAGTGATTCAGAGTTCATCGTATCGGGAAGTGCAGATTATACGGTGAGACTATGGGACGTCAAGACAGGTACCTGTAAGACCATGAGTGGTAACACTAGTTATGTATATGCTGTGGCTATATCCAGTGATTCAGAGTTCATCGTATCGGGAATTTGAGATAAGACGGTGAGACTATGGGACGTCAAGTCAGGTACCTGTAAGATTATGAGTGGTCACACTAGTTGTGTAAATGCAGTGGCTATATCCAGTGATTCAGAGTTCATCGTATTGGGAAGTTATGATTAGACGGTGAGACTATGGGACGTCAAGACAGGTACCTGTAAGACCATGAGTGGTCACACTAGTTATGTATATACTGTGGCTATATCCAGTGATTCAGAGTTCATCGTATCGGAATTTGAGATAAGACGGTGAGACTATGGGACGTCAAGACAGGTACCTGTAAGACCATGAGTGGTCACACTAGTTATGTATCTTCTGTGGCTATATCCAGTGATTCAGAGTTCATCGTATCGGGAAGTTATGATAATACGGTGAGACTATGGGACGTCAAGACAGGTACCTGTAAGACCATGAGTGGTCACACTATTTATGTATATACTGTGGCTATATCCAGTGATTCAGAGTTCATCGTATCGGGAAGTTATGATAATACGGTGAGACTATGGGACGTCAAGACAGGTACCTGTAAGACCATGAGTGGTAACACTAGTTATGTATATGCTGTGGCTATATCCAGTGATTCAGAGTTCATCGTATCGGGAAGTTATGATAATACGGTGAGACTATGGGACGTCAAGTCAGGTACCTGTAAGATTATGAGTGGTCACACTAGTTGTGTAAATGCAGTGGCTATATCCAGTGATTCAGAGTTCATCGTATTGGGAAGTTATGATTAGACGGTGAGACTATGGGACGTCAAGACAGGTACCTGTAAGACCATGAGTGGTCACACTAGTTATGTATATACTGTGGCTATATCCAGTGATTCAGAGTTCATCGTATCGGAATTTGAGATAAGACGGTGAGACTATGGGACGTCAAGACAGGTACCTGTAAGACCATGAGTGGTCACACTAGTCATGTATATGCTGTGGCTATATCCAGTGATTATGAGTTCATCGTATCGGGAAGTTATGATAATACGGTGAGACTATGGGACGTCAAGACAGGTACCTGTAAGACCATGAGTGGTAACACTAGTTATGTATCATCTGTGGCTATATCCAGTGATTCAGAGTTCATTGTATCGGGAAGTTATGATTAGATGGTGAGACTATGGGACGTCAAGACAGGTACCTGTAAGACCATGAGTGGTCACACTAGTTATGTATCATCTGTGGCTATATCCAGTGATTCAGAGTTCATCGTATCGGGAAGTTATGATTAGACGGTGAGACTATGGAACGTCAAGACAGGTACCTGTAAGATCATGAGTGGTCACACTAATTATGTATATGCTGTGGCTATATCCAGTGATTCAGAGTTCATCGTATCGGGAAGTGCAGATTATACGGTGAGACTATGGGACGTCAAGACAGGTACCTGTAAGACCATGAGTGGTAACACTAGTTATGTATCATCTGTGGCTATATCCAGTGATTCAAAGTTCATCGTATCGGAATTTGAGATAAGACGGTGAGACTATGGGACGTCAAGTCAGGTACCTGTAAGATTATGAGTGGTCACACTAGTTGTGTAAATGCAGTGGCTATATCCAGTGATTCAGAGTTCATCGTATTGGGAAGTTGAGATGATACGGTGAGACTATGGGACGTCAAGACAGGTACCTGTAAGACCATGAGTGGTAACACTAGTTATGTATCATCTGTGGCTATATCCAGTGATTCAGAGTTCATCGTATCGGGAAGTTATGATTAGACGGTGAGACTATGGAACGTCAAGACAAGTACCTGTAAGACCATGAGTGGTCACACTAGTCATGTATATGCTGTGGCTATATCCAGTGATTCAGAGTTCATCGTATCGGGATGTTGAGATTATACGGTAAGACTATGGGACGTCAAGACAGGTACCTGTAAGACCATGAGTGGTCACACTAGTTATGTATATACTGTGGCTATATCCAGTGATTCAGAGTTCATCGTATCGGGAAGTGCTGATTATACGGTGAGACTATGGGACGTCAAGACAGGTACCTGTAAGACCATGAGTGGTCACACTAGTCATGTATATACTGTGGCTATATCCAGTGATTCAGAGTTCATCGTATCGGGAAGTGCTGATTATACGGTGAGACTATGGAACTTCAAGACAGGTACCTGTAAGACCATGAGTGGTAACACTAGTTATGTATCATCTGTGGCTATATCCAGTGATTCAGAGTTCATCGTATCGGGAAGTTGAGATGATACGGTGAGACTATGGGACGTCAAGACAGGTACCTGTAAGACCATGAGTGGTAACACTAGTCATGTATCATCTGTGGCTATATCCAGTGATTCAGAGTTCATCGTATCGGGAAGTTATGATAATACGGTGAGACTATGGGACGTCAAGACAGGTACCTGTAAGACCATGAGTGGTCACACTAGTTATGTATATACTGTGGCTATATCCAGTGATTCAGAGTTCATCGTATCGGGAAGTTGAGATGATACGGTGAGACTATGGGACGTCAAGTCAGGTACCTGTAAGATTATGAGTGGTCACACTAGTTGTGTAAATGCAGTGGCTATATCCAGTGATTCAGAGTTCATCGTATTGGGAAGTTATGATTAGACGGTGAGACTATGGGACGTCAAGACAGGTACCTGTAAGACCATGAGTGGTAACACTAGTCATGTATCATCTGTGGCTATATCCAGTGATTCAGAGTTCATCGTATCGGGAAGTTATGATAATACGGTGAGACTATGGGACGTCAAGACAGGTACCTGTAAGACCATGAGTGGTCACACTAGTTATGTATATACTGTGGCTATATCCAGTGATTCAGAGTTCATCGTATCGGGAAGTTGAGATGATACGGTGAGACTATGGGACGTCAAGTCAGGTACCTGTAAGATTATGAGTGGTCACACTAGTTGTGTAAATGCAGTGGCTATATCCAGTGATTCAGAGTTCATCGTATTGGGAAGTTATGATTAGACGGTGAGACTATGGGACGTCAAGACAGGTACCTGTAAGACCATGAGTGGTCACACTAGTTATGTATATACTGTGGCTATATCCAGTGATTCAGAGTTCATCGTATCGGAATTTGAGATAAGACGGTGAGACTATGGGACGTCAAGACAGGTACCTGTAAGACCATGAGTGGTCACACTAGTTATGTATCTTCTGTGGCTATATCCAGTGATTCAGAGTTCATCGTATCGGGAAGTGCTGATTATACGGTGAGACTATGGGACGTCAAGACAGGTACCTGTAAGACCATGAGTGGTAACACTAGTCATGTATATGCTGTGGCTATATCCAGTGATTCAGAGTTCATCGTATCGGGAAGTGCAGATTAGACGGTGAGACTATGGGACGTCAAGACAGGTACCTGTAAGACCATGAGTGGTAACACTAGTTATGTATCATCTGTGGCTATATCCAGTGATTCAGAGTTCATCGTATCGGGAAGTGCAGATTATACGGTGAGACTATGGGACGTCAAGACAGGTACCTGTAAGACCATGAGTGGTAACACAAGTCATGTATATGCTAAGCTATATCCAGTGATTGCAGAGTTCATCGTATCGGGAAGTGCAGATTATACGGTGAGACTATGGGACGTCAAGACAGGTACCTGTAAGACCATGAGTGGTAACACTAGTTATGTATCATCTGTGGCTATATCCAGTGATTCAGAGTTCATCGTATCGGGAAGTTATGATTAGACGGTGAGACTATGGAACGTCAAGACAGGTACCTGTAAGACCATGAGTGGTAACACTAGTTATGTATATGCTGTGGCTATATCCAGTGATTCAGAGTTCATCGTATCGGGAAGTGCTGATTATACGGTGAGACTATGGGACGTCAAGACAGGTACCTGTAAGACCATGAGTGGTCACACTAGTCATGTATATGCTGTGGCTATATCCAGTGATTCAGAGTTCATTGTATCGGGAAGTTATGATTAGATGGTGAGACTATGGGACGTCAAGACAGGTACCTGTAAGACCATGAGTGGTCACACTAGTTATGTATCTTCTGTGGCTATATCCAGTGATTCAGAGTTCATTGTATCGGGAAGTTATGATTAGATGGTGAGACTATGGGACGTCAAGACAGGTACCTGTAAGACCATGAGTGGTCACACTAGTTATGTATCTTCTGTGGCTATATCCAGTGATTCAGAGTTCATCGTATCGGGAAGTGCTGATTATACGGTGAGACTATGGGACGTCAAGACAGGTACCTGTAAGACCATGAGTGGTAACACTAGTCATGTATATGCTGTGGCTATATCCAGTGATTCAGAGTTCATCGTATCGGGAAGTTGAGATGATACGGTGAGACTATGGAACGTCAAGACAGGTACCTGTAAGACCATGAGTGGTAACACTAGTTATGTATCATCTGTGGCTATATCCAGTGATTCAGAGTTCATCGTATCGGGAAGTTGAGATGATACGGTGAGACTATGGGACGTCAAGACAGGTACCTGTAAGACCATGAGTGGTAACACTAGTTATGTATATGCTGTGGCTATATCCAGTGATTCAGAGTTCATCGTATCGGGAAGTTATGATAATACGGTGAGACTATGGGACGTCAAGTCAGGTACCTGTAAGATTATGAGTGGTCACACTAGTTGTGTAAATGCAGTGGCTATATCCAGTGATTCAGAGTTCATCGTATTGGGAAGTTATGATTAGACGGTGAGACTATGGGACGTCAAGACAGGTACCTGTAAGACCATGAGTGGTAACACTAGTCATGTATATGCTGTGGCTATATCCAGTGATTATGAGTTCATCGTATCGGGAAGTGCAGATTATACGGTGAGACTATGGGACGTCAAGACAGGTACCTGTAAGACCATGAGTGGTCACACTAGTTGTGTAAATGCAGTGGCTATATCCAGTGATTCAGAGTTCATCGTATTGGGAAGTTATGATTAGACGGTGAGACTATGGGACGTCAAGACAGGTACCTGTAAGACCATGAGTGGTCACACTAGTTATGTATATACTGTGGCTATATCCAGTGATTCAGAGTTCATCGTATCGGAATTTGAGATAAGACGGTGAGACTATGGGACGTCAAGACAGGTACCTGTAAGACCATGATTGGTAACACTAGTTATGTATCATCTGTGGCTATATCCAGTGATTCAAAGTTCATCGTATCGGAATTTGAGATAAGACGGTGAGACTATGGGACGTCAAGACAGGTACCTGTAAGACCATGAGTGGTCACACTAGTTATGTATCTTCTGTGGCTATATCCAGTGATTCAGAGTTCATCGTATCGGGAAGTGCTGATTATACGGTGAGACTATGGGACGTCAAGACAGGTACCTGTAAGACCATGAGTGGTAACACTAGTTATGTATCATCTGTGGCTATATCCAGTGATTCAGAGTTCATCGTATCGGGAAGTGCAGATTATACGGTGAGACTATGGGACGTCAAGACAGGTACCTGTAAGACCATGAGTGGTAACACAAGTCATGTATATGCTAAGCTATATCCAGTGATTGCAGAGTTCATCGTATCGGGAAGTGCAGATTATACGGTGAGACTATGGGACGTCAAGACAGGTACCTGTAAGACCATGAGTGGTAACACTAGTTATGTATCATCTGTGGCTATATCCAGTGATTCAGAGTTCATCGTATCGGGAAGTTATGATTAGACGGTGAGACTATGGAACGTCAAGACAGGTACCTGTAAGACCATGAGTGGTAACACTAGTTATGTATATGCTGTGGCTATATCCAGTGATTCAGAGTTCATCGTATCGGGAAGTGCAGATTATACGGTGAGACTATGGGACGTCAAGACAGGTACCTGTAAGACCATGAGTGGTCACACTAGTCATGTATATGCTGTGGCTATATCCAGTGATTCAGAGTTCATTGTATCGGGAAGTTATGATTAGATGGTGAGACTATGGGACGTCAAGACAGGTACCTGTAAGACCATGAGTGGTCACACTAGTTATGTATCTTCTGTGGCTATATCCAGTGATTCAGAGTTCATTGTATCGGGAAGTTATGATTAGATGGTGAGACTATGGGACGTCAAGACAGGTACCTGTAAGACCATGAGTGGTCACACTAGTTATGTATCTTCTGTGGCTATATCCAGTGATTCAGAGTTCATCGTATCGGGAAGTGCTGATTATACGGTGAGACTATGGGACGTCAAGACAGGTACCTGTAAGACCATGAGTGGTAACACTAGTCATGTATATGCTGTGGCTATATCCAGTGATTCAGAGTTCATCGTATCGGGAAGTTGAGATGATACGGTGAGACTATGGAACGTCAAGACAGGTACCTGTAAGACCATGAGTGGTAACACTAGTTATGTATCATCTGTGGCTATATCCAGTGATTCAGAGTTCATCGTATCGGGAAGTTGAGATGATACGGTGAGACTATGGGACGTCAAGACAGGTACCTGTAAGACCATGAGTGGTAACACTAGTTATGTATATGCTGTGGCTATATCCAGTGATTCAGAGTTCATCGTATCGGGAAGTTATGATAATACGGTGAGACTATGGGACGTCAAGTCAGGTACCTGTAAGACCATGAGTGGTCACAAAGATTGAGTATCATCAGTGGCTATATCCAGTGATTCAGAGTTCATCGTATCGGGAAGTGATGATAAGACGGTGAGACTATGGGAAGTCAAGATAGGTACCTGTAAGACCATGAGTGGTCACACAGATTATGTAAGATCTGTGGCTATATCCAGTGATTCAGAGTTCATCGTATCGGGAAGTGCAGATTAGACGGTGAGACTATGGGACGTCAAGACAGGTACCTGTAAGACCATGAGTGGTCACACTAATTCTGAATTATCTGTGACTATATCCAGTGATTCAGAGTTCATCGTATCGGGAAGTGATGATAAGACGGTGAGACTATGGGACGTCAAGACAGGTACCTGTAAGACCATAAGTGGTCACACTATTAATGTATATGCTGTGGCTATATCCAGTAGCTTAGAGTTCATCGTATCGGGAAGTTATGATTTTACGGTGAGACTATGGAACGTGAAGACAGGTACCTGTAAGACCATGAGTGGTCACACACATTATGTATCATCTGTGGCTATATCCAGTGATTCAGAGTTCATCGTATCTGGACGTTGAGATAAGACGGTGAGACTATGGGACGTCAAGACAGGTACCTGTAAGACCATGAGTGGTCACACTAGTTATGTATATGCTGTGGCTATATCCAGTGATTCAGAGTTCATCGTATCGGGAAGTTGAAATTAGACGGTGAGACTATGGGACGTCAAGACAGGTACCTGTAAGACCATGAGTGGTCACACTAGTTATGTATATGCTGTGGCTATATCCAGTGATTCAGAGTTCATCGTATCGGGAAGTTATGATTATACGGTGAGACTATGGGACGTCAAGACAGGTACTTGTAAGACCATGAGTGGTCACACTAGTTATGTATATGCTGTGGCTATATCCAGTGATTCAGAGTTCATCGTATCGGGAAGTGCAGATTATACGGTGAGACTATGGGACGTGAAAACAGGTACCTGTAAGACCTTGAGTGATTACACTAGTTATGTAAATGCTGTGGCTATATCCAGTGATTCAGAGTTCATCGTATCGGGAAGTGGAGATTATACGGTGAGACTATGGGACGTCAAGACAGGTACCTGTAAGACCATGAGTGGTCACAAAGATTGAGTATCATCAGTGGCTATATCCAGTGATTCAGAGTTCATCGTATCGGGAAGTGCAGATTAGACGGTGAGACTATGGGACGTCAAGACAGGTACCTGTAAGACCATGAGTGGTCACACTGATTCTGTATTATCTGTGGCTATATCCAGTGATTCAGAGTTCATCGTATCGGGAAGTGATGATAAGACGGTGAGACTATGGGACGTCAAGACAGGTACCTGTAAGACCATAAGTGGTCACACTATTAATGTATATGCTGTGGCTATATCCAGTAGCTTAGAGTTCATCGTATCGGGAAGTTATGATTTTACGGTGAGACTATGGAACGTGAAGACAGGTACCTGAAAGCCATGAGTGGTCACACTAATTCTGTATTATCTGTGGCAATATCCAGTGATTCAGAGTTCATCGTATCGGGAAGTGCAGATTAGACGGTGAGACTATGGGACGTCAAGACAGGTACCTGTAAGACCATGAGTGGTCACACTATTAATGTATATGCTGTGGCTATATCCAGTAGCTTAGAGTTCATCGTATCGGGAAGTGATGATAAGACGGTGAGACTATGGGACGTCAAGACAGGTAACTGTAAGACCATGAGTGGTCACACACATTATGTAAATGCTGTGGCTATATCCAGTGATTCAGAGTTCATCGTATCGGGAAGTAATGATAATACGGTGAGACTATGGGACGTCAAGACAGGTACCTGTAAGACCATGAGTGGTTACACTAGTTATGTAAATGCTGTGGCTATATCCAGTGATTCAGAGTTCATCGTATCGGGAAGTTATGATAATACGGTGAGACTATGGGACGTCAAGACAGGTACCTGTAAGACCATGAGTGGTCACACACATTATGTATCATCTGTGGCTATATCCAGTGATTCAGAGTTCATCGTATCGGGAAGTTGAAATTAGACGGTGAGACTATGGGACGTCAAGACAGGTACCTGTAAGACCATGAGTGGTCACACACATTATGTATCATCTGTGGCTATATCCAGTGATTCAGAGTTCATCGTATCGGGAAGTGGAGATAAGAACGTGAGACTATGGGACGTCAAGACAGGTACTTGTAAGACCATAAGTGGTCACACTAGTTATGTATATGCTGTGGCTATATCCAGTGATTCAGAGTTCATCGTATCGGGAAGTTATGATAAGACGGTGAGACTATGGGACGTCAAGACAGGTACCTGTAAGACCATGATTGGTCACACTAGTAATGTATATGCTGTGGCTATATCCAGTGATTCAGAGTTCATTGTATCGGGAAGTTATGATTAGACGGTGAGACTATGGGACGTCAAGACAGGTACCTGTAAGACCATGAGTGGTCACACACATTATGTAAATGCTGTGGCTATATCCAGTGATTCAGAGTTCATCGTATCGGGAAGTTGAAATTAGACGGTGAGACTATGGGACGTCAAGACAGGTACCTGTAAGACCATGATTGGTCACAAAGATTGAGTATCATCAGTGGCTATATCCAGTGATTCAGAGTTCATCGTATCGGGAAGTTATGATAATACGGTGAGACTATGGGACGTCAAGACAGGTACCTGTAAGACCATGAGTGGTCACACAGATTATGTAAGATCTGTGGCTATATCCAGTGATTCAGAGTTCATCGTATCGGGAAGTGGAGATTATACAATGAGACTATGGGACGTCAAGACAGGTACCTGTAAGACCATGAGTGGTCACAAAGATTGAGTATCATCAGTGGCTATATCCAGTGATTCAGAGTTCATCGTATCGGGAAGTTATGATTTTACGGTGAGACTATGGAACGTGAAGACAGGTACCTGAAAGCCATGAGTGGTCACACTAATTCTGTATTATCTGTGGCTATATCCAGTGATTCAGAGTTCATCGTATCGGGAAGTGCAGATTAGACGGTGAGACTATGGGACGTCAAGACAGGTACCTGTAAGACCATGAGTGGTCACACTATTAATGTATATGCTGTGGCTATATCCAGTAGCTTAGAGTTCATCGTATCGGGAAGTGATGATAAGACGGTGAGACTATGGGACGTCAAGACAGGTAACTGTAAGACCATGAGTGGTCACACAGATTATGTAAGATCTGTGGCTATATCCAGTGATTCAGAGTTCATCGTATCGGGAAGTGCAGATTAGACGGTGAGACTATGGGACGTCAAGACAGGTACCTGTAAGACCATGAGTGGTCACACACATTATGTATCTGCTGTGGCTATATCCAGTGATTCAGAGTTCATCGTATCGGGAAGTGTAGATTAGACGGTGAGACTATGGGACGTCAAGACAGGTACCTGTAAGACCATGAGTGGTCACACTAGTTATGTATATGCTGTGGCTATATCCAGTGATTCAGAGTTCATCGTATCGGGAAGTTATGATTATACGGTGAGACTATGGGACGTCAAGACAGGTACCTGTAAGACCATGATTGGTCACACTAGTAATGTATATGCTGTGGCTATATCCAGTGATTCAGAGTTCATTGTATCGGGAAGTTATGATTAGACGGTGAGACTATGGGACGTCAAGACAGGTACCTGTAAGACCATGAGTGGTCACACACATTATGTAAATGCTGTGGCTATATCCAGTGATTCAGAGTTCATCGTATCGGGAAGTTGAAATTAGACGGTGAGACTATGGGACGTCAAGACAGGTACCTGTAAGACCATGATTGGTCACAAAGATTGAGTATCATCAGTGGCTATATCCAGTGATTCAGAGTTCATCGTATCGGGAAGTTATGATAATACGGTGAGACTATGGGACGTCAAGACAGGTACCTGTAAGACCATGAGTGGTCACACAGATTATGTAAGATCTGTGGCTATATCCAGGTATTCAGAGTTCATCGTATCGGGAAGTGATGATAAGACGGTGAGACTATGGGACGTCAAGACAGGTAACTGTAAGACCATGAGTGGTCACACAGATTATGTATCTGCTGTGGCTATATCCAGTGATTCAGAGTTCATCGTATCGGGAAGTGCAGATTAGACGGTGAGACTATGGGACGTCAAGACAGGTACCTGTAAGACCATGAGTGGTCACACACATTATGTATCATCTGTGGCTATATCCAGTGATTCAGAGTTCATCGTATCGGGAAGTAATGATAATACGGTGAGACTATGGGACGTCAAGACAGGTACCTGTAAGACCATGAGTGGTCACAAAGATTGAGTATCATCAGTGGCTATATCCAGTGATTCAGAGTTCATCGTATCGGGAAGTGATGATAAGACGGTGAGACTATGGGAAGTCAAGATAGGTACCTGTAAGACAATGAGTGGTCACACAGATTATGTAAGATCTGTGGCTATATCCAGTGATTCAGAGTTCATCGTATCTGGACGTTGAGATAAGACGGTGAGACTATGGGACGTCAAGACAGGTACCTGTAAGACCATAAGTGGTCACACTATTAATGTATATGCTGTGGCTATATCCAGTGATTCAGAGTTCATCGTATCGGGAAGTTATGATTATACGGTGAGACTATGGGACGTCAAGACAGGTACTTGTAAGACCATGAGTGGTCACACTAGTTATGTATATGCTGTGGCTATATCCAGTGATTCAGAGTTCATCGTATCGGGTAGTTATGATTATACGGTGAGACTATGGGACGTCAAGACAGGTACTTGTAAGACCATGAGTGGTCACACTAGTTATGTATATGCTGTGGCTATATCCAGTGATTCAGAGTTCATCGTATCGGGAAGTTGAAATTAGACGGTGAGACTATGGGACGTCAAGACAGGTACCTGTAAGACCATGAGTGGTCACACTAGTAATGTATATGCTGTGGCTATATCCAGGTATTCAGAGTTCATCGTATCGGGAAGTGATGATAAGACGGTGAGACTATGGGACGTGAAGACAGGTACTTGTAAGACCATGATTGGTCACACAGATTATGTAAGATCTGTGGCTATATCCAGTGATTCAGAGTTCATCGTATCGTGAAGTGGAGATTATACGGTGAGACTATGGGACGTCAAGACAGGTACCTGTAAGACCATGAGTGGTCACACACATTATGTATCATCTGTGGCTATATCCAGTGATTCAGAGTTCATCGTATCGGGAAGTAATGATAATACGGTGAGACTATGGGACGTCAAGACAGGTACCTGTAAGACCATGAGTGGTCACAAAGATTGAGTATCATCAGTGGCTATATCCAGTGATTCAGAGTTCATCGTATCGGGAAGTGCAGATTATACGGTGAGACTATGGGAAGTCAAGACAGGTACCTGTAAGACCATGAGTGGTCACAAAGATTGAGTATCATCAGTGTCTATATCCAGTGATTCAGAGTTCATCGTATCGGGAAGTGATGATAAGACGGTGAGACTATGGGACGTCAAGACAGGTACCTGTAAGACCATGAGTGGTCACACTATTAATGTATATGCTGTGGCTATATCCAGTAGCTTAGAGTTCATCGTATCGGGAAGTTATGATTAGACGGTGAGACTATGGGACGTCAAGACAGGTACCTGTAAGACCATGAGTGGTCACACAGATTATGTAAGATCTGTGGCTATATCCAGTGATTCAGCGTTCATCGTATCTGGACGTTGAGATAAGACGGTGAGACTATGGGACGTCAAGACAGGTACCTGTAAGACCATAAGTGGTCACACACATTATGTATCTGCTGTGGCTATATCCAGTGATTCAGAGTTCATCGTATCGGGAAGTTGAAATTAGACGGTGAGACTATGGGACGTCAAGACAGGTACCTGTAAGACCATGAGTGGTCACACACATTATGTATCATCTGTGGCTATATCCAGTGATTCAGAGTTCATCGTATCGGGAAGTGGAGATTATACGGTGAGACTATGGGACGTCAAGACAGGTACCTGTAAGACCATAAGTGGTCACACACATTATGTATCTGCTGTGGCTATATCCAGTGATTCAGAGTTCATCGTATCGGGAAGTGATGATTTTACGGTGAGACTATGGAACGTGAAGACAGGTACCTGAAAGCCATGAGTGGTCACACTAATTCTGTATTATCTGTGGCTATATCCAGTGATTCAGAGTTCATCGTATCGGGAAGTGCAGATTATACGGTGAGACTATGGGACGTCAAGACAGGTACCTGTAAGACCATGAGTGGTCACAAAGATTGAGTATCATCAGTGTCTATATCCAGTGATTCAGAGTTCATCGTATCGGGAAGTGATGATAAGACGGTGAGACTATGGGACGTCAAGACAGGTACCTGTAAGACCATGAGTGGTCACACAGATTATGTAAGATCTGTGGCTATATCCAGTGATTCAGAGTTCATCGTATCGGGAAGTGCAGATTAGACGGTGAGACTATGGGACGTCAAGACAGGTAACTGTAAGACCATAAGTGGTCACACTAGTGTTGTATGATCTGTGGCTATATCCAGTGATTCAGAGTTCATCGTATCGGGAAGTGCAGATTAGACGGTGAGACTATGGAACGTGAAGACAGGTACCTGTAAGACCATGAGTGGTCACACTAATTCTGTATTATCTGTGGCTATATCCAGTGATTCAGAGTTCATCGTATCGGGAAGTCATGATAATACGGTGAGACTATGGGACGTCAAGACAGGTACCTGTAAGACCATGAGTGGTCACACAGATTATGTAAGATCTGTGGTTATATCCAGTGATTCAGAGTTCATCGTATCGGGAAGTCATGATAATACGGTGAGACTATGGGACGTCAAGACAGGTACCTGTAAGACCATGAGTGGTCACACACATTATGTAAATGCTGTGGCTATATCCAGTGATTCAGAGTTCATCGTATCGGGAAGTTGAAATTAGACGGTGAGACTATGGGACGTCAAGACAGGTACCTGTAAGACCATGAGTGGTCACACACATTATGTATCTGCTGTGGCTATATCCAGTGATTCAGAGTTCATCGTATCGGGAAGTTGAAATTAGACGGTGAGACTATGGGACGTCAAGACAGGTACCTGTAAGACCATGAGTGGTCACACAGATTATGTAAGATCTGTGGCTATATCCAGTGATTCAGAGTTCATCGTATCGGGAAGTGCAGATTAGACGGTGAGACTATGGGACGTCAAGACAGGTACCTGTAAGACCATGAGTGGTCACACACATTATGTATATGCTGTGGCTATATCCAGTAGCTTAGAGTTCATCGTATCGGGAAGTTATGATTTTACGGTGAGACTATGGAACGTGAAGACAGGTACCTGTAAGACCATGAGTGGTCACACTAATTCTGTATTATCTGTGGCTATATCCAGTGATTCAGAGTTCATCGTATCGGGAAGTCATGATAATACGGTGAGACTATGGGACGTCAAGACAGGTACCTGTAAGACCATGAGTGGTCACACAGATTATGTAAGATCTGTGGTTATATCCAGTGATTCAGAGTTCATCGTATCGGGAAGTCATGATAATACGGTGAGACTATGGGAAGTCAAGACAGGTACCTGTAAGACCATGAGTGGTCACACAGATTATGTAAGATCTGTGGCTATATCCAGTGATTCAGAGTTCATCGTATCGGGAAGTTATGATAATACGGTGAGACTATGGGACGTCAAGACAGGTACCTGTAAGACCATGAGTGGTCACACTAGTTATGTATCTGCTGTGGCTATATCCAGTGATTCAGAGTTCATCGTATCGGGAAGTTATGATTAGACGGTGAGACTATGGGACGTCAAGACAGGTACCTGTAAGACCATGAGTGGTCACACAGATTATGTAAGATCTGTGGCTATATCCAGTGATTCAGAGTTCATCGTATCGGGAAGTTGAGATTAGACGGTGAGACTATGGGACGTCAAGACAGGTAACCGTAAGACCATGAGTGGTCACACTAGTTTTGTATATGCTGTGGCTATATCCAGTGATTCAGAGTTCATCGTATTTGGAAGTTATGATTAGACGGTGAGACTATGGGACGTCAAGACAGGTAACTGTAAGACCATGAGTGGTCACACACATTATGTAAATGCTGTGGCTATATCCAGTGATTCAGAGTTCATCGTATCGGGAAGATGAAATTAGACGGTGAGACTATGGGACGTCAAGTCAGGTACCTGTAAGACCATGAGTGGTTACACACATTATGTAAATGCTGTGGTTATAACCAGTGATTCAGAGTTCATCGTATCGGGATGTGATGATAATACGGTGAGACTATGGTACGTCAAGACAGGTACCTGTAAGACCATGAGTGGTCACACACATTATGTATCATCTGTGGCTATATCCAGTGATTCAGAGTTCATCGTATCGGGAAGTTATGATAATACGGTGAGACTATGGGACGTCAAGACAGGTACCTGTAAGACCATGAGTGGTCACACAGATTATGTAAGATCTGTGGCTATATCCAGGTATTCAGAGTTCATCGTATCGGGAAGTGATGATAAGACGGTGAGACTATGGGACGTCAAGACAGGTAACTGTAAGACCATGAGTGGTCACACAGATTATGTATCTGCTGTGGCTATATCCAGTGATTCAGAGTTCATCGTATCGGGAAGTGCAGATTAGACGGTGAGACTATGGGACGTCAAGACAGGTACCTGTAAGACCATGAGTGGTCACACACATTATGTATCATCTGTGGCTATATCCAGTGATTCAGAGTTCATCGTATCGGGAAGTCATGATAATACGGTGAGACTATGGGAAGTCAAGACAGGTACCTGTAAGACCATGAGTGGTCACACAGATTATGTAAGATCTGTGGCTATATCCAGTGATTCAGAGTTCATCGTATCGGGAAGTTATGATAATACGGTGAGACTATGGGACGTGAAGACAGGTACCTGTAAGACCATGAGTGGTCACACTAGTTATGTATCTGCTGTGGCTATATCCAGTGATTCAGAGTTCATCGTATCGGGAAGTTATGATTAGACGGTGAGACTATGGGACGTCAAGACAGGTACCTGTAAGACCATGAGTGGTCACACAGATTATGTAAGATCTGTGGCTATATCCAGTGATTCAGAGTTCATCGTATCGGGAAGTTGAGATTAGACGGTGAGACTATGGGACGTCAAGACAGGTAACCGTAAGACCATGAGTGGTCACACTAGTTTTGTATATGCTGTGGCTATATCCAGTGATTCAGAGTTCATCGTATTTGGAAGTTATGATTAGACGGTGAGACTATGGGACGTCAAGACAGGTAACTGTAAGACCATGAGTGGTCACACACATTATGTAAATGCTGTGGCTATATCCAGTGATTCAGAGTTCATCGTATCGGGAAGTGCAGATTAGACGGTGAGACTATGGGACGTCAAGACAGGTACCTGTAAGACCATGAATGGTCACACTAATTCTGTATTATCTGTGGCTATATCCAGTGATTCAGAGTTCATCGTATCGGGAAGTGATGATAAGACGGTGAGACTATGGGACGTCAAGACAGGTACCTGTAAGACCATGAGTGGTCACACAGATTATGTAAGATCTGTGGCTATATCCAGTGATTCAGAGTTCATCGTATCGGGAAGTTATGATTAGACGGTGAGACTATGGGACGTCAAGACAGGTACCTGTAAGACCATGAGTGGTCACACAGATTATGTAAGATCTGTGGCTATATCCAGTGATTCAGCGTTCATCGTATCTGGACGTTGAGATAAGACGGTGAGACTATGGGACGTCAAGACAGGTACCTGTAAGACCATAAGTGGTCACACTATTAATGTATATGCTGTGGCTATATCCAGTAGCTTAGAGTTCATCGTATCGGGAAGTGATGATTTTACGGTGAGACTATGGAACGTGAAGACAGGTACCTGAAAGCCATGAGTGGTCACACTAATTCTGTTATTATCTGTGGCTATATCCAGTGATTCAGAGTTCATCGTATCGGGAAGTGCAGATTATACGGTGAGACTATGGGACGTCAAGACAGGTACCTGTAAGACCATGAGTGGTCACAAAGATTGAGTATCATCAGTGTCTATATCCAGTGATTCAGAGTTCATCGTATCGGGAAGTGATGATAAGACGGTGAGACTATGGGACGTCAAGACAGGTACCTGTAAGACCATGATTGGTCACACTAGTAATGTATATGCTGTGGCTATATCCAGTGATTCAGAGTTCATCGTATCGGGAAGTGATGATAAGACGGTGAGACTATGGGACGTCAAGACAGGTACCTGTAAGACCATGAGTGGTCACACAGATTATGTAAGATCTGTGGCTATATCCAGTGATTCAGAGTTCATCGTATCGGGAAGTTGAGATTAGACGGTGAGACTATGGGACGTCAAGACAGGTAACTGTAAGACCATGAGTGGTCACACTATTAATGTATATGCTGTGGCTATATCCAGTATCTTAGAGTTCATCGTATCGGGAAGTTATGATTTTACGGTGAGACTATGGGACGTCAAGACAGGTACCTGTAAGACCATGATTGGTCACAAAGATTGAGTATCATCAGTGGCTATATCCAGTGATTCAGAGTTCATCGTATCGGGAAGTTATGATAATACGGTGAGACTATGGGACGTCAAGACAGGTACCTGTAAGACCATGAGTGGTCACACAGATTATGTAAGATCTGTGGCTATATCCAGTGATTCAGAGTTCATCGTATCGGGAAGTTGAGATTAGACGGTGAGACTATGGGACGTCAAGACAGGTAACTGTAAGACCATGAGAGGTCACACAGATTATGTAAGATCTGTGGTTATATCCAGTGATTCAGAGTTCATCGTATCGGGAAGTTGAGATTAGACGGTGAGACTATGGGACGTCAAGACAGGTAACTGTAAGACCATGAGTGGTCACACTAGTTTTGTATATGCTGTGGCTATATCCAGTGATTCAGAGTTCATCGTATCGGGAAGTTGAGATTAGACGGTGAGACTATGGGACGTCAAGACAGGTAACTGTAAGACCATGAGTGGTCACACTAGTTTTGTATATGCTGTGGCTATATCCAGTGATTCAGAGTTCATCGTATCGGGAAGTTGAGATTAGACGGTGAGACTATGGGACGTCAAGACAGGTAACTGTAAGACCATGAGAGGTCACACAGATTATGTAAGATCTGTGGTTATATCCAGTGATTCAGAGTTCATCGTATCGGGAAGTTGAGATTAGACGGTGAGACTATGGGACGTCAAGACAGGTAACTGTAAGACCATGAGTGGTCACACTAGTTTTGTATATGCTGTGGCTATATCCAGTGATTCAGAGTTCATCGTATCGGGAAGTTGAGATTAGACGGTGAGACTATGGGACGTCAAGACAGGTAACTGTAAGACCATGAGAGGTCACACAGATTATGTAAGATCTGTGGTTATATCCAGTGATTCAGAGTTCATCGTATCGGGAAGTTATGATTAGACGGTGAGACTATGGGACGTCAAGACAGGTACCTGTAAGACCATGAGTGGTCACACTAGTTATGTATATGCTGTGGCTATATCCAGTGATTCAGAGTTCATCGTATCGGGAAGTGATGATAATACGGTGAGACTATGGGACGTCAAGACAGGTACCTGTAAGACCATGAGTGGTCACACACATTATGTATCATCTGTGGCTATATCCAGTGATTCAGAGTTCATCGTATCGGGAAGTGGAGATAAGACGGTGAGACTATGGGACGTCAAGACAGGTACTTGTAAGACCATGAGTGGTCACACTAATTCTGTATTATCTGTGGCTATATCCAGTGATTCAGAGTTCATCGTATCGGGAAGTCATGATAATACGGTGAGACTATGGGACGTCAAGACAGGTAACTGTAAGACAATGAGTGGTCACACTAGTAATGTATATGCTGTGGCTATATCCAGTGATTCAGAGTTCATCGTATCGGGAAGTGATGATAAGACGGTGAGACTATGGGACGTCAAGACAGGTACCTGTAAGACCATGAGTGGTCACACAGATTATGTAAGATCTGTGGTTATATCCAGTGATTCAGAGTTCATCGTATCGGGAAGTTATGATTATACGTTGAGACTATGGGACGTCAAGACAGGTACCTGTAAGACCATGAGTGGTCACACAGATTATGTAAGATCTGTGGTTATATCCAGTGTTTCAGAGTTCATCGTATCGGGAAGTTGAAATTAGACGGTGAGACTATGGGACGTCAAGACAGGTACCTGTAAGACCATGAGTGGTCACACTAGTAATGTATATGCTGTGGCTATATCCAGTGATTCAGAGTTCATCGTATCGGGAAGTAGAGACAAGAAGGTGAGACTATGGGACGTGAAGACAGGTACCTGTAAGACCATGAGTGGTCACACTAGTTATGTAAATGCTGTGGCTATATCCAGTGAATCAGAGTTCATCGTATCGGGAAGTTATGATTATACGGTGAGACTATGGGACGTGAAAACAGGTACCTGTAAGACCATGATTGGTCACACGCATTATGTATCTGCTGTGGCTATATCCAGTGATTCAGAGTTCATCGTATCGGGAAGTTATGATTAGACGGTGAGACTATGGGACGTCAAGACAGGTAACTGTAAGACCATGAGTGGTCACACTAGTTATGTATCTGCTGTGGCTATATCCAGTGATTCAGAGTTCATCGTATCGGGAAGTCATGATAATACGGTGAGACTATGGGACGTCAAGACAGGTACCTGTAAGACCATGAGTGGTCACACTAGTAATGTATATGCTGTGGCTATATCCAGTGATTCAGAGTTCATTGTATCGGGAAGTTATGATTAGACGGTGAGACTATTGGACGTCAAGACAGGTACCTGTAAGACCATGAGTGGTCACACGCATTATGTATCTGCTGTGGCTATATCCAGTGATTCAGAGTTCATTGTATCGGGAAGTTGAGATTAGACGGTGAGACTATGGGACGTCAAGACAGGTACCTGTAAGACCATGAGTGGTCACACAGATTATGTAAGATCTGTGGTTATATCCAGTGATTTAGAGTTCATCGTATCGGGAAGTTGAGATTAGACGGTGAGACTATGGGACGTCAAGACAGGTAACTGTAAGACCATGAGTGGTCACACTAGTTTTGTATATGCTGTGGCTATATCCAGTGATTCAGAGTTCATCGTATCTGGAAGTCATGATAAGACGGTGAGACTATGGGACGTCAAGACAGGTAACTGTAAGACCATGAGTGGTCACACTAGTTATGTATCTGCTGTGGCTATATCCAGTGATTCAGAGTTCATCGTATCGGGAAGTGATGATAATACGGTGAGACTATGGGACGTCAAGACAGGTAACTGTAAGACCATGAGTGGTCACACTAGTGTTGTATGATCTGTGGCTATATCCAGTGATTCAGAGTTCATCGTATCGGGAAGTGGAGATTATACGGTGAGACTATGGGACGTCAAGACAGGTACCTGTAAGACCATGAGTGGTCACAAAGATTGAGTATCATCAGTGGCTATATCCAGTGATTCAGAGTTCATCGTATCGGGAAGTGATGATAAGACGGTGAGACTATGGGAAGTCAAGACAGGTACCTGTAAGACCATGATTGGTCACACGCATTATGTATCTGCTGTGGCTATATCCAGTGATTCAGAGTTCATCGTATCGGGAAGTTATGATTAGACGGTGAGACTATGGGACGTCAAGACAGGTAACTGTAAGACCATGAGTGGTCACACTAGTTATGTATCTGCTGTGGCTATATCCAGTGATTCAGAGTTCATCGTATCGGGAAGTCATGATAATACGGTGAGACTATGGGACGTCAAGACAGGTACCTGTAAGACCATGAGTGGTCACACTAGTTTTGTATATGCTGTGGCTATATCCAGTGATTCAGAGTTCATTGTATCGGGAAGTTATGATTAGACGGTGAGACTATTGGACGTCAAGACAGGTACCTGTAAGACCATGAGTGGTCACACGCATTATGTATCTGCTGTGGCTATATCCAGTGATTCAGAGTTCATTGTATCGGGAAGTGATGATAAGACGGTGAGACTATGGGAAGTCAAGACAGGTACCTGTAAGACCATGAGTGGTCACACAGATTATGTATCTGCTGTGGCTATATCCAGTGATTCAGAGTTCATCGTATCGGGAAGTTATGATTAGACGGTGAGACTATGGGACGTCAAGACAGGTAACTGTAAGACCATGAGTGGTCACACTAGTTTTGTATATGCTGTGGCTATATCCAGTGATTCAGAGTTCATCGTATCTGGAAGTCATGATAAGACGGTGAGACTATGGGACGTCAAGACAGGTAACTGTAAGACCATGAGTGGTCACACTAGTTATGTATATGCTGTGGATATATCCAGTTATTCAGAGTTCATCGTATCGGGAAGTGATGATAATACGGTGAGACTATGGGACGTCAAGACAGGTAACTGTAAGACCATGAGTGGTCACACTAGTGTTGTATGATCTGTGGCTATATCCAGTGATTCAGAGTTCATCGTATCGGGAAGTGGAGATTATACGGTGAGACTATGGGACGTCAAGACAGGTACCTGTAAGACCATGAGTGGTCACAAAGATTGAGTATCATCAGTGGCTATATCCAGTGATTCAGAGTTCATCGTATCGGGAAGTCATGATAATACGGTGAGACTATGGGACGTCAAGACAGGTAACTGTAAGACCATGAGTGGTCACACTAGTTATGTATCTGCTGTGGCTATATCCAGTGATTCAGAGTTCATCGTATCGGGAAGTCATGATAATACGGTGAGACTATGGGACGTCAAGACAGGTACCTGTAAGACCATGAGTGGTCACACTAGTAATGTATATGCTGTGGCTATATCCAGTGATTCAGAGTTCATTGTATCGGGAAGTTATGATTAGACGGTGAGACTATTGGACGTCAAGACAGGTACCTGTAAGACCATGAGTGGTCACACGCATTATGTATCTGCTGTGGCTATATCCAGTGATTCAGAGTTCATTGTATCGGGAAGTGATGATAAGACGGTGAGACTATGGGAAGTCAAGACAGGTACCTGTAAGACCATGAGTGGTCACACAGATTATGTATCTGCTGTGGCTATATCCAGTGATTCAGAGTTCATCGTATCGGGAAGTTATGATTAGACGGTGAGACTATGGGACGTCAAGACAGGTAACTGTAAGACCATGAGTGGTCACACTAGTTTTGTATATGCTGTGGCTATATCCAGTGATTCAGAGTTCATCGTATCTGGAAGTCATGATAAGACGGTGAGACTATGGGACGTCAAGACAGGTAACTGTAAGACCATGAGTGGTCACACTAGTTATGTATATGCTGTGGATATATCCAGTTATTCAGAGTTCATCGTATCGGGAAGTGATGATAATACGGTGAGACTATGGGACGTCAAGACAGGTAACTGTAAGACCATGAGTGGTCACACTAGTGTTGTATGATCTGTGGCTATATCCAGTGATTCAGAGTTCATCGTATCGGGAAGTGGAGATTATACGGTGAGACTATGGGACGTCAAGACAGGTACCTGTAAGACCATGAGTGGTCACAAAGATTGAGTATCATCAGTGGCTATATCCAGTGATTCAGAGTTCATCGTATCGGGAAGTGATGATAAGACGGTGAGACTATGGGAAGTCAAGACAGGTACCTGTAAGACCATGATTGGTCACACGCATTATGTATCTGCTGTGGCTATATCCAGTGATTCAGAGTTCATCGTATCGGGAAGTGTAGATTAGACGGTGAGACTATGGGACGTCAAGACAGGTAACTGTAAGACCATAAGTGGTCACACTAGTGTTGTATGATCTGTGGCTATATCCAGTGATTCAGAGTTCATCGTATCGGGAAGTGGAGATTTTACGGTGAGACTATGGGACGTCAAGACAGGTACCTGTAAGACCATGAGTGGTCACACTAGTTATGTATATGCTGTGGCTATATCCAGTGATTCAGAGTTCATCGTATCGGGAAGTGATGATAAGACGGTGAGACTATGGGACGTCAAGACAGGTACCTGTAAGACCATGAGTGGTCACAAAGATTGAGTATCATCAGTGGCTATATCCAGTGATTCAGAGTTCATCGTATCGGGAAGTGATGATAAGACGGTGAGACTATGGGACGTCAAGACAGGTACCTGTAAGACCATGAGTGGTCACAAAGATTGAGTATCATCAGTGGCTATATCCAGTGATTCAGAGTTCATCGTATCGGGAAGTGATGATAAGACGGTGAGACTATGGGAAGTCAAGACAGGTACCTGTAAGACCATGAGTGGTCACACAGATTATGTAAGATCTGTGGCTATATCCAGTGATTCAGAGTTCATCGTATCGGGAAGTGCAGATTAGACGGTGAGACTATGGGACGTCAAGACAGGTACCTGTAAGAGCATGAATGGTCACACTAATTCTGTATTATCTGTGGCTATATCCAGTGATTCAGAGTTCATCGTATCGGGAAGTGATGATAAGACGGTGAGACTATGGGACGTCAAGACAGGTACCTGTAAGACCATGAGTGGTCGCACTATTAATGTATATGCTGTGGCTATATCCAGTGATTCAGAGTTCATCGTATCGGGAAGTTATGATTAGACGGTGAGACTATGGGACGTCAAGACAGGTACCTGTAAGACCATGAGTGGTCACACAGATTATGTAAGATCTGTGGCTATATCCAGTGATTCAGAGTTCATCGTATCGGGAAGTCATGATAATACGGTGAGACTATGGGACGTCAAGACAGGTAACTGTAAGACCATGAGTGGTCACACTAGTTATGTAAATGCTGTGGCTATATCCAGTGATTCAGAGTTCATCGTATCGGGAAGTTGAGATTAGACGGTGAGACTATGGGACGTCAAGACAGGTAACTGTAAGACCATGAGTGGTCACACAGATTATGTAAGATCTGTGGTTATATCCAGTGATTCAGAGTTCATCGTATCGGGAAGTTGAGATTAGACGGTGAGACTATGGGACGTCAAGACAGGTAACTGTAAGACCATGAGTGGTCACACAGATTATGTATATGCTGTGGCTATATCCAGTGATTCAGAGTTCATCGTATCGGGAAGTGTAGATTAGACGGTGAGACTATGGGACGTCAAGACAGGTAACTGTAAGACCATGAGTGGTCACACTAGTTATGTATATGCTGTGGATATATCCAGTTATTCAGAGTTCATCGTATCGGGAAGTGATGATAATACGGTGAGACTATGGGACGTCAAGACAGGTAACTGTAAGACCATGAGTGGTCACACAGATTATGTAAGATCTGTGGTTATATCCAGTGATTCAGAGTTCATCGTATCGGGAAGTTGAGATTAGACGGTGAGACTATGGGACGTCAAGACAGGTAACTGTAAGACCATGAGTGGTCACACAGATTATGTATATGCTGTGGCTATATCCAGTGATTCAGAGTTCATCGTATCGGGAAGTGTAGATTAGACGGTGAGACTATGGGACGTCAAGACAGGTAACTGTAAGACCATGAGTGGTCACACTAGTTATGTATATGCTGTGGATATATCCAGTTATTCAGAGTTCATCGTATCGGGAAGTGATGATAATACGGTGAGACTATGGGACGTCAAGACAGGTAACTGTAAGACCATGAGTGGTCACACTAGTTATGTATCTGCTGTGGCTATATCCAGTGATTCAGAGTTCATCGTATCGGGAAGTGTAGATTAGACGGTGAGACTATGGGACGTCAAGACAGGTACCTGTAAGACCATGAGTGGTCACACAGATTATGTAAGATCTGTGGTTATATCCAGTGATTCAGAGTTCATCGTATCGGGAAGTTGAGATTAGACGGTGAGACTATGGGACGTCAAGACAGGTAACTGTAAGACCATGAGTGGTCACACAGATTATGTAAGATCTGTGGTTATATCCAGTGATTCAGAGTTCATCGTATCGGGAAGTTGAGATTAGACGGTGAGACTATGGGACGTCAAGACAGGTAACTGTAAGACCATGAGTGGTCACACAGATTATGTATATGCTGTGGCTATATCCAGTGATTCAGAGTTCATCGTATCGGGAAGTGTAGATTAGACGGTGAGACTATGGGACGTCAAGACAGGTAACTGTAAGACCATGAGTGGTCACACTAGTTATGTATATGCTGTGGATATATCCAGTTATTCAGAGTTCATCGTATCGGGAAGTGATGATAATACGGTGAGACTATGGGACGTCAAGACAGGTAACTGTAAGACCATGAGTGGTCACACTAGTTATGTATCTGCTGTGGCTATATCCAGTGATTCAGAGTTCATCGTATCGGGAAGTGTAGATTAGACGGTGAGACTATGGGACGTCAAGACAGGTACCTGTAAGACCATGAGTGGTCACACAGATTATGTAAGATCTGTGGTTATATCCAGTGATTCAGAGTTCATCGTATCGGGAAGTTATGATTATACGTTGAGACTATGGGACGTCAAGACAGGTACCTGTAAGACCATGAGTGGTCACACAGATTATGTATCTGCTGTGGTTATATCCAGTGATTCAGAGTTCATCGTATCGGGAAGTTGAAATTAGACGGTGAGACTATGGGACGTCAAGACAGGTACCTGTAAGACCATGAGTGGTCACACTAGTAATGTATATGCTGTGGCTATATCCAGTGATTCAGAGTTCATCGTATCGGGAAGTAGAGACAAGAAGGTGAGACTATGGGACGTCAAGACAGGTACCTGTAAGACCATGAGTGGTCACACTAGTTATGTAAATGCTGTGGCTATATCCAGTGAATCAGAGTTCATCGTATCGGGAAGTTATGATTATACGGTGAGACTATGGGACGTGAAAACAGGTACCTGTAAGACCATGATTGGTCACACGCATTATGTATCTGCTGTGGCTATATCCAGTGATTCAGAGTTCATCGTATCGGGAAGTTATGATTAGACGGTGAGACTATGGGACGTCAAGACAGGTAACTGTAAGACCATGAGTGGTCACACTAGTTATGTATCTGCTGTGGCTATATCCAGTGATTCAGAGTTCATCGTATCGGGAAGTCATGATAATACGGTGAGACTATGGGACGTCAAGACAGGTACCTGTAAGACCATGAGTGGTCACACTAGTAATGTATATGCTGTGGCTATATCCAGTGATTCAGAGTTCATTGTATCGGGAAGTTATGATTAGACGGTGAGACTATGGGACGTCAAGACAGGTACCTGTAAGACCATGAGTGGTCACACTAGTTTTGTATATGCTGTGGCTATATCCAGTGATTCAGAGTTCATCGTATCTGGAAGTCATGATAAGACGGTGAGACTATGGGACGTCAAGACAGGTAACTGTAAGACCATGAGTGGTCACACTAGTTATGTATCTGCTGTGGCTATATCCAGTGATTCAGAGTTCATCGTATCGGGAAGTCATGATAATACGGTGAGACTATGGGACGTCAAGACAGGTACCTGTAAGACCATGAGTGGTCACACTAGTAATGTATATGCTGTGGCTATATCCAGTGATTCAGAGTTCATTGTATCGGGAAGTTATGATTAGACGGTGAGACTATTGGACGTCAAGACAGGTACCTGTAAGACCATAAGTGGTCACACTAGTTTTGTATCTGCTGTGGCTATATCCAGTGATTCAGAGTTCATTGTATCGGGAAGTTGAGATTAGACGGTGAGACTATGGGACGTCAAGACAGGTACCTGTAAGACCATGAGTGGTCACACAGATTATGTAAGATCTGTGGTTATATCCAGTGATTCAGAGTTCATCGTATCGTGAAGTCATGATAATACGGTGAGACTATGGGACGTCAAGACAGGTACCTGTAAGACCATGAGTGGTCACACACATTATGTATATGCTGTGGCTATATCCAGTGATTCAGAGTTCATCGTATCGGGAAGTGATGATAAGACGGTGAGACTATGGGACGTGAAGACAGGTACCTGTAAGACCATGAGTGGTCACACTATTAATGTATATGCTGTGGCTATATCCAGTGATTTAGAGTTCATCGTATCGGGAAGTTGAGATTAGACGGTGAGACTATGGGACGTCAAGACAGGTAACTGTAAGACCATGAGTGGTCACACTAGTTTTGTATATGCTGTGGCTATATCCAGTGATTCAGAGTTCATCGTATCGGGAAGTGTAGATTAGACGGTGAGACTATGGGACGTCAAGACAGGTAACTGTAAGACCATGAGTGGTCACACTAGTTATGTATATGCTGTGGATATATCCAGTTATTCAGAGTTCATCGTATCGGGAAGTGATGATAATACGGTGAGACTATGGGACGTCAAGACAGGTAACTGTAAGACCATAAGTGGTCACACTAGTTATGTATCTGCTGTGGCTATATCCAGTGATTCAGAGTTCATCGTATCGGGAAGTGGAGATTATACGGTGAGACTATGGGACGTCAAGACAGGTACCTGTAAGACCATGAGTGGTCACAAAGATTGAGTATCATCAGTGGCTATATCCAGTGATTCAGAGTTCATCGTATCGGGAAGTGATGATAAGACGGTGAGACTATGGGAAGTCAAGACAGGTACCTGTAAGACCATGATTGGTCACACGCATTATGTATCTGCTGTGGCTATATCCAGTGATTCAGAGTTCATCGTATCGGGAAGTGTAGATTAGACGGTGAGACTATGGGACGTCAAGACAGGTAACTGTAAGACCATAAGTGGTCACACTAGTTTTGTATCTGCTGTGGCTATATCCAGTGATTCAGAGTTCATCGTATCGGGAAGTGCAGATTTTACGGTGAGACTATGGGACGTCAAGACAGGTACCTGTAAGACCATGAGTGGTCACACTAGTTATGTATATGCTGTGGCTATATCCAGTGATTCAGAGTTCATCGTATCGGGAAGTGATGATAAGACGGTGAGACTATGGGACGTCAAGACAGGTACCTGTAAGACCATGAGTGGTCACAAAGATTGAGTATCATCAGTGGCTATATCCAGTGATTCAGAGTTCATCGTATCGGGAAGTGATGATAAGACGGTGAGACTATGGGAAGTCAAGACAGGTACCTGTAAGACCATGATTGGTCACACGCATTATGTATCTGCTGTGGCTATATCCAGTGATTCAGAGTTCATCGTATCGGGAAGTGTAGATTAGACGGTGAGACTATGGGACGTCAAGACAGGTAACTGTAAGACCATAAGTGGTCACACTAGTTTTGTATCTGCTGTGGCTATATCCAGTGATTCAGAGTTCATCGTATCGGGAAGTGCAGATTTTACGGTGAGACTATGGGACGTCAAGACAGGTACCTGTAAGACCATGAGTGGTCACACTAGTTATGTATATGCTGTGGCTATATCCAGTGATTCAGAGTTCATCGTATCGGGAAGTGATGATAAGACGGTGAGACTATGGGACGTCAAGACAGGTACCTGTAAGACCATGAGTGGTCACAAAGATTGAGTATCATCAGTGGCTATATCCAGTGATTCAGAGTTCATCGTATCGGGAAGTGATGATAAGACGGTGAGACTATGGGAAGTCAAGACAGGTACCTGTAAGACCATGATTGGTCACACGCATTATGTATCTGCTGTGGCTATATCCAGTGATTCAGAGTTCATCGTATCGGGAAGTGTAGATTAGACGGTGAGACTATGGGACGTCAAGACAGGTAACTGTAAGACCATAAGTGGTCACACTAGTTTTGTATCTGCTGTGGCTATATCCAGTGATTCAGAGTTCATCGTATCGGGAAGTGCAGATTTTACGGTGAGACTATGGGACGTCAAGACAGGTACCTGTAAGACCATGAGTGGTCACACTAGTTATGTATATGCTGTGGCTATATCCAGTGATTCAGAGTTCATCGTATCGGGAAGTGATGATAAGACGGTGAGACTATGGGACGTCAAGACAGGTACCTGTAAGACCATGAGTGGTCACACAGATTATGTAAGATCTGTGGTTATATCCAGTGATTCAGAGTTCATCGTATCGTGAAGTCATGATAATACGGTGAGACTATGGGACGTCAAGACAGGTACCTGTAAGACCATGAGTGGTCACACACATTATGTATATGCTGTGGCTATATCCAGTGATTCAGAGTTCATCGTATCGGGAAGTGATGATAAGACGGTGAGACTATGGGACGTGAAGACAGGTACCTGTAAGACCATGAGTGGTCACACTATTAATGTATATGCTGTGGCTATATCCAGTGATTTAGAGTTCATCGTATCGGGAAGTTGAGATTAGACGGTGAGACTATGGGACGTCAAGACAGGTAACTGTAAGACCATGAGTGGTCACACTAGTTTTGTATATGCTGTGGCTATATCCAGTGATTCAGAGTTCATCGTATCGGGAAGTGTAGATTAGACGGTGAGACTATGGGACGTCAAGACAGGTAACTGTAAGACCATGAGTGGTCACACTAGTTATGTATATGCTGTGGATATATCCAGTTATTCAGAGTTCATCGTATCGGGAAGTGATGATAATACGGTGAGACTATGGGACGTCAAGACAGGTAACTGTAAGACCATAAGTGGTCACACTAGTTATGTATCTGCTGTGGCTATATCCAGTGATTCAGAGTTCATCGTATCGGGAAGTGGAGATTATACGGTGAGACTATGGGACGTCAAGACAGGTACCTGTAAGACCATGAGTGGTCACAAAGATTGAGTATCATCAGTGGCTATATCCAGTGATTCAGAGTTCATCGTATCGGGAAGTGATGATAAGACGGTGAGACTATGGGAAGTCAAGACAGGTACCTGTAAGACCATGATTGGTCACACGCATTATGTATCTGCTGTGGCTATATCCAGTGATTCAGAGTTCATCGTATCGGGAAGTGTAGATTAGACGGTGAGACTATGGGACGTCAAGACAGGTAACTGTAAGACCATAAGTGGTCACACTAGTTTTGTATCTGCTGTGGCTATATCCAGTATTCAGAGTTCATCGTATCGGGAAGTGCAGATTTTACGGTGAGACTATGGGACGTCAAGACAGGTACCTGTAAGACCATGAGTGGTCACACTAGTTATGTATATGCTGTGGCTATATCCAGTGATTCAGAGTTCATCGTATCGGGAAGTGATGATAAGACGGTGAGACTATGGGACGTCAAGACAGGTACCTGTAAGACCATGAGTGGTCACAAAGATTGAGTATCATCAGTGGCTATATCCAGTGATTCAGAGTTCATCGTATCGGGAAGTGATGATAAGACGGTGAGACTATGGGAAGTCAAGACAGGTACCTGTAAGACCATGATTGGTCACACGCATTATGTATCTGCTGTGGCTATATCCAGTGATTCAGAGTTCATCGTATCGGGAAGTGTAGATTAGACGGTGAGACTATGGGACGTCAAGACAGGTAACTGTAAGACCATAAGTGGTCACACTAGTTTTGTATCTGCTGTGGCTATATCCAGTGATTCAGAGTTCATCGTATCGGGAAGTGCAGATTTTACGGTGAGACTATGGGACGTCAAGACAGGTACCTGTAAGACCATGAGTGGTCACACTAGTTATGTATATGCTGTGGCTATATCCAGTGATTCAGAGTTCATCGTATCGGGAAGTGATGATAAGACGGTGAGACTATGGGACGTCAAGACAGGTACCTGTAAGACCATGAGTGGTCACAAAGATTGAGTATCATCAGTGGCTATATCCAGTGATTCAGAGTTCATCGTATCGGGAAGTGATGATAAGACGGTGAGACTATGGGAAGTCAAGACAGGTACCTGTAAGACCATGAGTGGTCACACAGATTATGTAAGATCTGTGGCTATATCCAGTGATTCAGAGTTCATCGTATCGGGAAGTGCAGATTAGACGGTGAGACTATGGGACGTCAAGACAGGTACCTGTAAGACCATGAATGGTCACACTAATTCTGTATTATCTGTGGCTATATCCAGTGATTCAGAGTTCATCGTATCGGGAAGTGATGATAAGACGGTGAGACTATGGGACGTCAAGACAGGTACCTGTAAGACCATGAGTGGTCGCACTATTAATGTATATGCTGTGGCTATATCCAGTAGCTTAGAGTTCATCGTATCGGGAAGTGATGATAAGACGGTGAGACTATGGGACGTCAAGACAGGTACCTGTAAGACCATGAGTGGTCACAAAGATGGAGTATCATCAGTGGCTATATCCAGTGATTCAGAATTCATCGTATCGGGAAGTGATGATAAGACGGTGAGACTATGGGAAGTCAAGACAGGTACCTGTAAGACCATGAGTGGTCACACAGATTATGTAAGATCTGTGGTTATATCCAGTGATTCAGAGTTCATCGTATCGGGAAGTGTAGATTAGACGGTGAGACTATGGGACGTCAAGACAGGTACCTGTAAGACCATGAGTGGTCACACAGATTATGTAAGATCTGTGGCTATATCCAGTGATTCAGAGTTCATCGTATCGGGAAGTTATGATTAGACGGTGAGACTATGGGACGTCAAGATAGGTACCTGTAAGACCATGAGTGGTCACACTAGTTATGTATCTGCTGTGGCTATATCCAGTGATTCAGAGTTCATCGTATCGGGAAGTTATGATTATACGGTGAGACTATGGGACGTCAAGACAGGTACCTGTAAGACCATGAGTGGTCACACGCATTATGTATATGCTGTGGCTATATCCAGTGATTCAGAGTTCATCGTATCGGGAAGTGTAGATTAGACGGTGAGACTATGGGACGTCAAGACAGGTACCTGTAAGACCATGAGTGGTCACACAGATTATGTAAGATCTGTGGCTATATCCAGTGATTCAGAGTTCATCGTATCGGGAAGCGATGATAAGACGGTGAGACTATGGGACGTCAAGACAGGTACCTGTAAGACCATGAGTGGTCACACAGATTATGTATATGCTGTGGCTATATCCAGTGATTCAGAGTTCATCGTATCGGGAAGTGTAGATTAGACGGTGAGACTATGGGACGTCAAGACAGGTAACTGTAAGACCATGAGTGGTCACACTAGTTATGTATATGCTGTGGATATATCCAGTTATTCAGAGTTCATCGTATCGGGAAGTGATGATAATACGGTGAGACTATGGGACGTCAAGACAGGTAACTGTAAGACCATGAGTGGTCACACAGATTATGTAAGATCTGTGGTTATATCCAGTGATTCAGAGTTCATCGTATCGGGAAGTTGAGATTAGACGGTGAGACTATGGGACGTCAAGACAGGTAACTGTAAGACCATGAGTGGTCACACAGATTATGTATATGCTGTGGCTATATCCAGTGATTCAGAGTTCATCGTATCGGGAAGTGTAGATTAGACGGTGAGACTATGGGACGTCAAGACAGGTAACTGTAAGACCATGAGTGGTCACACTAGTTATGTATATGCTGTGGATATATCCAGTTATTCAGAGTTCATCGTATCGGGAAGTGATGATAATACGGTGAGACTATGGGACGTCAAGACAGGTAACTGTAAGACCATGAGTGGTCACACTAGTTATGTATCTGCTGTGGCTATATCCAGTGATTCAGAGTTCATCGTATCGGGAAGTGTAGATTAGACGGTGAGACTATGGGACGTCAAGATAGGTACCTGTAAGACCATGAGTGGTCACACAGATTATGTAAGATCTGTGGTTATATCCAGTGATTCAGAGTTCATCGTATCGGGAAGTTGAAATTAGACGGTGAGACTATGGGACGTCAAGACAGGTACCTGTAAGACCATGAGTGGTCACACTAGTTATGTATCTGCTGTGGCTATATCCAGTGATTCAGAGTTCATCGTATCGGGAAGTGTAGATTAGACGGTGAGACTATGGGACGTCAAGACAGGTACCTGTAAGACCATGAGTGGTCACACGCATTATGTATATGCTGTGGCTATATCCAGTGATTCAGAGTTCATCGTATCGGGAAGTGTAGATTAGACGGTGAGACTATGGGACGTCAAGACAGGTACCTGTAAGACCATGAGTGGTCACACAGATTATGTAAGATCTGTGGCTATATCCAGTGATTCAGAGTTCATCGTATCGGGAAGTGCAGATTAGACGGTGAGACTATGGGACGTCAAGACAGGTACCTGTAAGACCATGAGTGGTCACACTAGTTATGTATATGCTGTGGCTATATCCAGTGATTCAGAGTTCATCGTATCGGGAAGTTATGATTATACGGTGAGACTATGGGACGTCAAGACAGGTACCTGTAAGACCATGAGTGGTCACACGCATTATGTATCTGCTGTGGCTATATCCAGTGATTCAGAGTTCATCGTATCGGGAAGTGCAGATTAGACGGTGAGACTATGGGACGTCAAGACAGGTACCTGTAAGACCATGAGTGGTCACACTAGTTATGTATCTGCTGTGGCTATATCCAGTGATTCAGAGTTCATCGTATCGGGAAGTGTAGATTAGACGGTGAGACTATGGGACGTCAAGACAGGTACCTGTAAGACCATGAGTGGTCACACGCATTATGTATATGCTGTGGCTATATCCAGTGATTCAGAGTTCATCGTATCGGGAAGTTATGATTATACGGTGAGACTATGGGACGTCAAGACAGGTACCTGTAAGACCATGAGTGGTCACACAGATTATGTAAGATCTGTGGCTATATCCAGTGATTCAGAGTTCATCGTATCGGGAAGTTATGATTATACGGTGAGACTATGGGACGTCAAGACAGGTAACTGTAAGACCATGAGTGGTCACACAGATTATGTATCTGCTGTGGCTATATCCAGTGATTCAGAGTTCATCGTATCGGGAAGTGCAGATTAGACGGTGAGACTATGGGACGTCAAGACAGGTACCTGTAAGACCATGAGTGGTCACACACATTATGTATATGCTGTGGCTATATCCAGTGATTCAGAGTTCATCGTATCGGGAAGTGTAGATTAGACGGTGAGACTATGGGACGTCAAGACAGGTACCTGTAAGACCATGAGTGGTCACACAGATTATGTAAGATCTGTGGCTATATCCAGTGATTCAGAGTTCATCGTATCGGGAAGCGATGATAAGACGGTGAGACTATGGGACGTCAAGACAGGTACCTGTAAGACCATGAGTGGTCACACAGATTATGTATATGCTGTGGCTATATCCAGTGATTCAGAGTTCATCGTATCGGGAAGTGTAGATTAGACGGTGAGACTATGGGACGTCAAGACAGGTACCTGTAAGACCATGAGTGGTCACACAGATTATGTAAGATCTGTGGCTATATCCAGTGATTCAGAGTTCATCGTATCGGGAAGTTATGATTAGACGGTGAGACTATGGGACGTCAAGATAGGTACCTGTAAGACCATGAGTGGTCACACTAGTTATGTATCTGCTGTGGCTATATCCAGTGATTCAGAGTTCATCGTATCGGGAAGTTATGATTATACGGTGAGACTATGGGACGTCAAGACAGGTACCTGTAAGACCATGAGTGGTCACACGCATTATGTATATGCTGTGGCTATATCCAGTGATTCAGAGTTCATCGTATCGGGAAGTGTAGATTAGACGGTGAGACTATGGGACGTCAAGACAGGTACCTGTAAGACCATGAGTGGTCACACAGATTATGTAAGATCTGTGGCTATATCCAGTGATTCAGAGTTCATCGTATCGGGAAGCGATGATAAGACGGTGAGACTATGGGACGTCAAGACAGGTACCTGTAAGACCATGAGTGGTCACACAGATTATGTATATGCTGTGGCTATATCCAGTGATTCAGAGTTCATCGTATCGGGAAGTTATGATTATACGGTGAGACTATGGGACGTCAAGACAGGTAACTGTAAGACCATGAGTGGTCACACTAGTTATGTATCTGCTGTGGCTATATCCAGTGATTCAGAGTTCATCGTATCGGGAAGTTATGATTATACGGTGAGACTATGGGACGTCAAGACAGGTACCTGTAAGACCATGATTGGTCACACGCATTATGTATATGCTGTGGCTATATCCAGTGATTCAGAGTTCATCGTATCGGGAAGTTATGATTATACGGTGAGACTATGGGACGTCAAGACAGGTAACTGTAAGACCATGAGTGGTCACACACATTATGTAACTGCTTTGGCTATATCCAGTGATTCAGAGTTCATCGTATCGGGAAGTGTAGATTAGACGGTGAGACTATGGGACGTCAAGACAGGTACCTGTAAGACCATGAGTGGTCACACACATTATGTAAGATCTGTGGCTATATCCAGTGATTCAGAGTTCATCGTATCGGGAAGCGATGATAAGACGGTGAGACTATGGGACGTCAAGACAGGTACCTGTAAGACCATGAGTGGTCACACAGATTATGTATATGCTGTGGCTATATCCAGTGATTCAGAGTTCATCGTATCGGGAAGTTATGATTATACGGTGAGACTATGGGACGTCAAGACAGGTAACTGTAAGACCATGAGTGGTCACACTAGTTATGTAAATGCTGTGGCTATATCCAGTGATTCAGAGTTCATCGTATCGGGAAGTTATGATTATACGGTGAGACTATGGTACGTCAAGACAGGTAACTGTAAGACCATGAGTGGTCACACTAGTTATGTAAATGCTGTGGCTATATCCAGTGAATCAGAGTTCATCGTACCGGGAAGTTATGATTATACGGTGAGACTATGGGACGTGAAAACAGGTACCTGTAAGACCATGAGTGGTCACACACATTATGTAACTGCTTTGGCTATATCCAGTGATTCAGAGTTCATCGTATCGGGAAGTTATGATTATACGGTGAGACTATGGGACGTCAAGACAGGTACCTGTAAGACCATGAGTGGTCACACACATTATGTAAGATCTGTGGTTATATCCAGTGATTCAGAGTTCATCGTATCGGGAAGTGATGATAAGACGGTGAGACTATGGGACGTCAAGACAGGTACCTGTAAGACCATGATTGGTCACACTAGTAATGTATCTGCTGTGGCTATATCCAGTGATTCAGAGTTCATCGTATCGGGAAGTTATGATTATACGGTGAGACTATGGGACGTCAAGACAGGTACCTGTAAGACCATGAGTGGTCACACACATTATGTATATGCTGTGGCTATATCCAGTGATTCAGAGTTCATTGTATCGGGAAGTTATGATTATACGGTGAGACTATGGGACGTCAAGACAGGTACCTGTAAGACCATGAGTGGTCACACAGATTATGTAAGATCTGTGGTTATATCCAGTGATTCAGAGTTCATCGTATCGGGAAGTTGAGATTAGACGGTGAGACTATGGGACGTCAAGACAGGTAACTGTAAGACCATAAGTGGTCACACAGATTATGTATATGCTGTGGCTATATCCAGTGATTCAGAGTTCATCGTATCGGGAAGTGTAGATTATACGGTGAGACTATGGGACGTCAAGACAGGTACCTGTAAGACCATGAGTGGTCACAAAGATTGAGTATCATCAGTGGCTATATCCAGTGATTCAGAGTTCATCGTATCGGGAAGTGTAGATTAGACGGTGAGACTATGGGACGTCAAGACAGGTAACTGTAAGACCATGAGTGGTCACACACATTATGTAACTGCTTTGGCTATATCCAGTGATTCAGAGTTCATCGTATCGGGAAGTTATGATTATACGGTGAGACTATGGGACGTCAAGACAGGTACCTGTAAGACCATGAGTGGTCACACGCATTATGTATATGCTGTGGCTATATCCAGTGATTCAGAGTTCATCGTATCGGGAAGTGTAGATTAGACGGTGAGACTATGGGACGTCAAGACAGGTACCTGTAAGACCATGAGTGGTCACACAGATTATGTAAGATCTGTGGCTATATCCAGTGATTCAGAGTTCATCGTATCGGGAAGCGATGATAAGACGGTGAGACTATGGGACGTCAAGACAGGTACCTGTAAGACCATGAGTGGTCACACTAATTCTGTATTATCTGTGGCTATATCCAGTGATTCAGAGTTCATCGTATCTGGAAGTAATGATAATACGGTGAGACTATGGGACGTCAAGACAGGTACCTGTAAGACCATGAGTGGTCACACACATTATGTATCTGCTGTGGCTATATCCAGTGATTTAGAGTTCATCGTATCGGGAAGTAGAGATTATAAGGTGAGACTATGGGACGTCAAGACAGGTACCTGTAAGACCATGAGTGGTCACACAGATTATGTAAGATCTGTGGCTATATCCAGTGATTCAGAGTTCATCGTATCGGGAAGTGCAGATTAGACGGTGAGACTATGGGACGTCAAGACAGGTACCTGTAAGACCATGAGTGGTCACACTAATTCTGTATTATCTGTGGCTATATCCAGTGATTCAGAGTTCATCGTATCGGGAAGTGATGATAAGACGGTGAGACTATGGGACGTCAAGACAGGTACCTGTAAGACCATGAGTGGTCACACAGATTATGTATATGCTGTGGCTATATCCAGTGATTCAGAGTTCATCGTATCGGGAAGTTATGATTATACGGTGAGACTATGGGACGTCAAGACAGGTAACTGTAAGACCATGAGTGGTCACACTAGTTATGTATCTGCTGTGGCTATATCCAGTGATTCAGAGTTCATCGTATCGGGAAGTTATGATTATACGGTGAGACTATGGGACGTCAAGACAGGTACCTGTAAGACCATGATTGGTCACACGCATTATGTATATGCTGTGGCTATATCCAGTGATTCAGAGTTCATCGTATCGGGAAGTTATGATTATACGGTGAGACTATGGGACGTCAAGACAGGTAACTGTAAGACCATGAGTGGTCACACACATTATGTAACTGCTTTGGCTATATCCAGTGATTCAGAGTTCATCGTATCGGGAAGTTATGATTATACGGTGAGACTATGGGACGTCAAGACAGGTACCTGTAAGACCATGAGTGGTCACACGCATTATGTATATGCTGTGGCTATATCCAGTGATTCAGAGTTCATCGTATCGGGAAGCGATGATAAGACGGTGAGACTATGGGACGTCAAGACAGGTACCTGTAAGACCATGATTGGTCACACGCATTATGTATATGCTGTGGCTATATCCAGTGATTCAGAGTTCATCGTATCGGGAAGTTATGATTATACGGTGAGACTATGGGACGTCAAGATAGGTACCTGTAAGACCATGAGTGGTCACACTAGTTATGTATCTGCTGTGGCTATATCCAGTGATTCAGAGTTCATCGTATCGGGAAGTTGAGATAAGACGGTGAGACTATGGGACGTCAAGACAGGTACCTGTAAGACCATGAGTGGTCACACGCATTATGTATATGCTGTGGCTATATCCAGTGATTCAGAGTTCATCGTATCGGGAAGTGTAGATTAGACGGTGAGACTATGGGACGTCAAGACAGGTACCTGTAAGACCATGAGTGGTCACACAGATTTTGTAAGATCTGTGGCTATATCCAGTGATTCAGAGTTCATCGTATCGGGAAGCGATGATAAGACGGTGAGACTATGGGACGTCAAGACAGGTACCTGTAAGACCATGAGTGGTCACACAGATTATGTACATGCTGTGTCTATATCCAGTGATTCAGAGTTCATTGTATCGGGAAGTTATGATTATACGGTGAGACTATGGGACGTCAAGACAGGTACCTGTAAGACCATGAGTGGTCACACAGATTATGTAAGATCTGTGGCTATATCCAGTGATTCAGAGTTCATCGTATCGGGAAGTGATGATAAGACGGTGAGACTATGGGACGTCAAGACAGGTAACTGTAAGACCATGAGTGGTCACACACATTATGTAACTGCTTTGGCTATATCCAGTGATTCAGAGTTCATCGTATCGGGAAGTTATGATTATACGGTGAGACTATGGGACGTCAAGACAGGTACCTGTAAGACATTGAGTGGTCACACTAATTATGTATTATCTGTGGCTATATCCAGTGATTCAGAGTTCATCGTATCGTGAAGTGCAGATTAGACGGTGAGACTATGGGACGTCAAGACAGGTACCTGTAAGACCATGAGTGGTCACACGCATTATGTATATGCTGTGGCTATATCCAGTGATTCAGAGTTCATCGTATCGGGAAGTTGAGATTAGACGGTGAGACTATGGGACGTCAAGACAGGTACCTGTAAGACCATGAGTGGTCACAAAGATTGAGTATCATCAGTGGCTATATCCAGTGATTCAGAGTTCATCGTATCGGGAAGTGTAGATTAGACGGTGAGACTATGGGACGTCAAGACAGGTAACTGTAAGACCATGAGTGGTCACACAGATTATGTATATGCTGTGGCTATATCCAGTGATTCAGAGTTCATCGTATCGGGAAGTGTAGATTAGACGGTGAGACTATGGGACGTCAAGACAGGTAACTGTAAGACCATGAGTGGTCACACTAGTTATGTATCTGCTGTGGCTATATCCAGTGATTCAGAGTTCATCGTATCGGGAAGTTATGATTATACGGTGAGACTATGGGACGTCAAGACAGGTACCTGTAAGACCATGAGCGGTCACACTATTAATGTATATGCTGTGGCTATATCCAGTAGCTTAGAGTTCATCGTATCGGGAAGTTATGATTATACGGTGAGACTATGGAACGTCAAGACAGGTACCTGTAAGACCATGAGTGGTCACACAGATTATGTAAGATCTGTGGTTATATCCAGTGATTCAGAGTTCATCGTATCGGGAAGTGATGATTTTACGGTGAGACTATGGGACGTCAAGACAGGTACCTGTAAGACCATGAGTGATCACACTAGTTATGTATATGCTGTGGCTATATCCAGTGATTCAGAGTTCATCGTATCGGGAAGTGTAGATTAGACGGTGAGACTATGGGACGTCAAGACAGGTACCTGTAAGACCATGAGTGGTCACACAGATTATGTAAGATCTGTGGCTATATCCAGTGATTCAGAGTTCATCGTATCTGGAAGTAATGATAATACGGTGAGACTATGGGACGTCAAGACAGGTACCTGTAAGACCATGAGTGGTCACACACATTATGTATCTGCTGTGGCTATATCCAGTGATTCAGAGTACATTGTATCGGGAAGTTATGATTAGACGGTGAGACTATGGGACGTCAAGACAGGTACCTGTAAGACCATGAGTGGTCACACGCATTATGTATATGCTGTGGCTATATCCAGTGATTCAGAGTTCATCGTATCGGGAAGTGTAGATTATACGGTGAGACTATGGGACGTCAAGACAGGTACCTGTAAGACCATGAGTGGTCACAAAGATTGAGTATCATCAGTGGCTATATCCAGTGATTCAGAGTTCATCGTATCTGGAAGTGTAGATTAGACGGTGAGACTATGGGACGTCAAGACAGGTACCTGTAATACAATGAGTGGTCACACTAATTCTGTATTATCTGTGGCTATATCCAGTGATTCAGAGTTCATCGTATCTGGAAGTAATGATAATACGGTGAGACTATGGGACGTCAAGACAGGTACCTGTAAGACCATGAGTGGTCACACACATTATGTATCTGCTGTGGCTATATCCAGTGATTCAGAGTACATTGTATCGGGAAGTTATGATTAGACGGTGAGACTATGGGACGTCAAGACAGGTACCTGTAAGACCATGAGTGGTCACACAGATTATGTAAGATCTGTGGTTATATCCAGTGATTCAGAGTTCATTGTATCGGGAAGTTGAGATAAGACGGTGAGACTATGGGACGTCAAGACAGGTACCTGTAAGACCATGAGTGGTCACACTAATTCTGTATTATCTGTGGCTATATCCAGTGATTCAGAGTTCATCGTATCGGGAAGTGTAGATTAGACGGTGAGACTATGGGACGTCAAGACAGGTAACTGTAAGACCATGAGTGGTCACACTAGTTATGTATCTGCTGTGGCTATATCCAGTGATTCAGAGTTCATCGTATCGGGAAGTTATGATTATACGGTGAGACTATGGGACGTCAAGACAGGTACCTGTAAGACCATGATTGGTCACACTAATTATGTATTATCTGTGGCTATATCCAGTGATTCAGAGTTCATCGTATCGGGAAGTGTAGATTAGACGGTGAGACTATGGGACGTCAAGACAGGTAACTGTAAGACCATGAGTGGTCACACAGATTATGTATATGCTGTGGCTATATCCAGTGATTCAGAGTTCATCGTATCGGGAAGCGATGATAAGACGGTGAGACTATGGGACGTCAAGACAGGTACTTGTAAGACCATGAGTGGTCACACTAGTTATGTATATGCTGTGGCTATATCCAGTGATTCAGAGTTCATCGTATCGGGAAGTGTAGATTATACGGTGAGACTATGGGACGTCAAGACAGGTACCTGTAAGACCATGAGTGGTCACACTAGTTATGTATATGCTGTGGCTATATCCAGTGATTCAGAGTTCATCGTATCGGGAAGCGATGATAAGACGGTGAGACTATGGGACGTCAAGACAGGTACCTGTAAGACCATGATTGGTCACACGCATTATGTATATGCTGTGGCTATATCCAGTGATTCAGAGTTCATCGTATCGGGAAGTGATGATAATACGGTGAGACTATGGGACGTCAAGACAGGTACCTGTAAGACCATGAGTGGTCACACAGATTATGTATATGCTGTGGCTATATCCAGTGATTCAGAGTTCATCGTATCGGGAAGTGTAGATTAGACGGTGAGACTATGGGACGTCAAGACAGGTAACTGTAAGACCATGAGTGGTCACACAGATTATGTAAGATCTGTGGCTATATCCAGTGATTCAGAGTTCATCGTATCGGGAAGTTATGATTAGACGGTGAGACTATGGGACGTCAAGACAGGTACCTGTAAGACCATGATTGGTCACACGCATTATGTATATGCTGTGGCTATATCCAGTGATTCAGAGTTCATCGTATCGGGAAGTGATGATAATACGGTGAGACTATGGGACGTCAAGACAGGTACCTGTAAGACCATGAGTGGTCACACACATTATGTAACTGCTTTGGCTATATCCAGTGATTCAGAGTTCATCGTATCGGGAAGTTGAGATAAGACGGTGAGACTATGGGACGTCAAGACAGGTACCTGTAAGACCATGAGTGGTCACACTAGTTATGTATCTTCTGTGGCTATATCCAGTGATTCAGAGTTCATCGTATCGGGAAGTTATGATTAGATGGTGAGACTATGGGACGTCAAGACAGGTACCTGTAAGACCATGAGTGGTCACACTAGTTATGTATCTTCTGTGGCTATATCCAGTGATTCAGAGTTCATCGTATCGGGAAGTGCTGATTATACGGTGAGACTATTGGACGTCAAGACAGGTACCTGTAAGACCATGAGTGGTCACACTAGTCATGTATATGCTGTGGCTATATCCAGTGATTATGAGTTCATCGTATCGGGAAGTTGAGATTAGACGGTGAGACTATGGGACGTCAAGACAGGTAACTGTAAGACCATGAGTGGTCACACAGATTATGTAAGATCTGTGGTTATATCCAGTGATTCAGAGTTCATCGTATCGGGAAGTTGAGATTAGACGGTGAGACTATGGGACGTCAAGACAGGTAACTGTAAGACCATGAGTGGTCACACACATTATGTAACTGCTTTGGCTATATCCAGTGATTCAGAGTTCATCGTATCGGGAAGTTATGATTATACGGTGAGACTATGGGACGTCAAGACAGGTACCTGTAAGACCATGAGTGGTCACACTAGTTATGTATATGCTGTGGCTATATCCAGTGATTCAGAGTTCATCGTATCGGGAAGTGCAGATTAGACGGTGAGACTATGGGACGTCAAGACAGGTACCTGTAAGACCATGAGTGGTCACACTATTAATGTATATGCTGTGGCTATATCCAGTAGCTTAGAGTTCATCGTATCGGGAAGTGATGATAAGACGGTGAGACTATGGGACGTCAAGACAGGTACCTGTAAGACCATGAGTGGTCACACTAATTCTGTATTATCTGTGGCTATATCCAGTGATTCAGAGTTCATCGTATCTGGAAGTAATGATAATACGGTGAGACTATGGGACGTCAAGACAGGTACCTGTAAGACCATGAGTGGTCACACACATTATGTATCTGCTGTGGCTATATCCAGTGATTCAGAGTTCATTGTATCGGGAAGTTATGATTAGACGGTGAGACTATGGGACGTCAAGACAGGTACCTGTAAGACCATGAGTGGTCACACAGATTATGTAAGATCTGTGGTTATATCCAGTGATTCAGAGTTCATCGTATCGGGAAGTTGAGATTAGACGGTGAGACTATGGGACGTCAAGACAGGTAACTGTAAGACCATGAGTGGTCACACAGATTATGTAAGATCTGTGGTTATATCCAGTGATTCAGAGTTCATCGTATCGGGAAGTTGAGATTAGACGGTGAGACTATGGGACGTCAAGACAGGTAACTGTAAGACCATGAGTGGTCACACAGATTATGTATATGCTGTGGCTATATCCAGTGATTCAGAGTTCATCGTATCGGGAAGTGTAGATTAGACGGTGAGACTATGGGACGTCAAGACAGGTACCTGTAAGACCATGAGTGGTCACACTAGTTATGTATCTGCTGTGGCTATATCCAGTGATTCAGAGTTCATCGTATCGGGAAGTGGAGATTATACGGTGAGACTATGGGACGTCAAGACAGGTACCTGTAAGACCATGAGTGGTCACACTAATTATGTATTATCTGTGGCTATATCCAGTGATTCAGAGTTCATCGTATCGTGAAGTGCAGATTAGACGGTGAGACTATGGGACGTCAAGACAGGTACCTGTAAGACCATGAGTGGTCACACGCATTATGTATATGCTGTGGCTATATCCAGTGATTCAGAGTTCATCGTATCGGGAAGTTATGATTATACGGTGAGACTATGGGACGTCAAGACAGGTACCTGTAAGACCATGAGTGGTCACACGCATTATGTATATGCTGTGGCTATATCCAGTGATTCAGAGTTCATCGTATCGGGAAGCGATGATAAGACGGTGAGACTATGGGACGTCAAGACAGGTACCTGTAAGACCATGATTGGTCACACGCATTATGTATATGCTGTGGCTATATCCAGTGATTCAGAGTTCATCGTATCGGGAAGTTATGATTATACGGTGAGACTATGGGACGTCAAGACAGGTAACTGTAAGACCATGAGTGGTCACACGCATTATGTATCATCTGTGTCTATATCCAGTGATTCAGAGTTCATCGTATCGGGAAGCGATGATAAGACGGTGAGACTATGGGACGTCAAGACAGGTACCTGTAAGACCATGATTGGTCACACGCATTATGTATATGCTGTGGCTATATCCAGTGATTCAGAGTTCATCGTATCGGGAAGTTATGATTATACGGTGAGACTATGGGACGTCAAGACAGGTAACTGTAAGACCATGAGTGGTCACACACATTATGTAACTGCTTTGGCTATATCCAGTGATTCAGAGTTCATCGTATCGGGAAGTTATGATTATACGGTGAGACTATGGGACGTCAAGACAGGTACCTGTAAGACCATGAGTGGTCACACGCATTATGTATATGCTGTGGCTATATCCAGTGATTCAGAGTTCATCGTATCGGGAAGCGATGATAAGACGGTGAGACTATGGGACGTCAAGACAGGTACCTGTAAGACCATGAGTGGTCACACTAGTTATGTATCTGCTGTGGCTATATCCAGTGATTCAGAGTTCATCGTATCTGGAAGTAATGATAATACGGTGAGACTATGGGACGTCAAGACAGGTACCTGTAAGACCATGAGTGGTCACACAGATTATGTATCATCTGTGTCTATATCCAGTGATTCAGAGTACATTGTATCGGGAAGTTATGATTAGACGGTGAGACTATGGGACGTCAAGACAGGTACCTGTAAGACCATGAGTGGTCACACAGATTATGTAAGATCTGTGGCTATATCCAGTGATTCAGAGTTCATCGTATCGGGAAGCGATGATAAGACGGTGAGACTATGGGACGTCAAGACAGGTACCTGTAAGACCATGAGTGGTCACACGCATTATGTATATGCTGTGGCTATATCCAGTGATTCAGAGTTCATCGTATCGGGTAGTTTAGATAATACTGTGAGACTATGGGACGTCAAGACAGGTACCTGTAAGACCATGAGTGGTCACACTAATTATGTATTATCTGTGGCTATATCCAGTGATTCAGAGTTCATCGTATCTGGAAGTAATGATAATACGGTGAGACTATGGGACGTCAAGACAGGTACCTGTAAGACCATGAGTGGTCACACACATTATGTAACTGCTTTGGCTATATCCAGTGATTCAGAGTTCATCGTATCGGGAAGTTATGATTATACGGTGAGACTATGGGACGTCAAGACAGGTACCTGTAAGACCATGAGTGGTCACACGCATTATGTATATGCTGTGGCTATATCCAGTGATTCAGAGTTCATCGTATCGGGAAGCGATGATAAGACGGTGAGACTATGGGACGTCAAGACAGGTACCTGTAAGACCATGAGTGGTCACACTAGTTATGTATCTGCTGTGGCTATATCCAGTGATTCAGAGTTCATCGTATCTGGAAGTAATGATAATACGGTGAGACTATGGGACGTCAAGACAGGTACCTGTAAGACCATGAGTGGTCACACGCATTATGTATATGCTGTGGCTATATCCAGTGATTCAGAGTTCATCGTATCGGGAAGCGATGATAAGACGGTGAGACTATGGGACGTCAAGACAGGTACCTGTAAGACCATGAGTGGTCACACTAGTTATGTATCTGCTGTGGCTATATCCAGTGATTCAGAGTTCATCGTATCTGGAAGTAATGATAATACGGTGAGACTATGGGACGTCAAGACAGGTACCTGTAAGACCATGAGTGGTCACACAGATTATGTATCATCTGTGTCTATATCCAGTGATTCAGAGTTCATTGTATCGGGAAGTTATGATTATACGGTGAGACTATGGGACGTCAAGACAGGTACCTGTAAGACCATGAGTGGTCACACAGATTATGTAAGATCTGTGGCTATATCCAGTGATTCAGAGTTCATCGTATCGGGAAGTGATGATAAGACGGTGAGACTATGGGACGTCAAGACAGGTAACTGTAAGACCATGAGTGATCACAATAGTTATGTATCTGCTGTGGCTATATCCAGTGATTCAGAGTTCATCGTATCGGGAAGTGGAGATTATACGGTGAGACTATGGGACGTCAAGACAGGTACCTGTAAGACCATGAGTGGTCACACTAATTATGTATTATCTGTGGCTATATCCAGTGATTCAGAGTTCATCGTATCGTGAAGTGCAGATTAGACGGTGAGACTATGGGACGTCAAGACAGGTACCTGTAAGACCATGAGTGGTCACACGCATTATGTATATGCTGTGGCTATATCCAGTGATTCAGAGTTCATCGTATCGGGAAGTTGAGATTAGACGGTGAGACTATGGGACGTCAAGACAGGTACCTGTAAGACCATGAGTGGTCACAAAGATTGAGTATCATCAGTGGCTATATCCAGTGATTCAGAGTTCATCGTATCGGGAAGTGTAGATTAGACGGTGAGACTATGGGACGTCAAGACAGGTAACTGTAAGACCATGAGTGGTCACACAGATTATGTATATGCTGTGGCTATATCCAGTGATTCAGAGTTCATCGTATCGGGAAGTGTAGATTAGACGGTGAGACTATGGGACGTCAAGACAGGTAACTGTAAGACCATGAGTGGTCACACTAGTTATGTATCTGCTGTGGCTATATCCAGTGATTCAGAGTTCATCGTATCGGGAAGTTATGATTATACGGTGAGACTATGGGACGTCAAGACAGGTACCTGTAAGACCATGAGTGGTCACAAAGATTGAGTATCATCAGTGGCTATATCCAGTGATTCAGAGTTCATTGTATCGGGAAGTGGAGATTATACGGTGAGACTATGGGACGTCAAGACAGGTACCTGTAAGACCATGAGTGGTCACAAAGATTGAGTATCATCAGTGGCTATATCCAGTGATTCAGAGTTCATCGTATCGGGAAGTGAGGATAAGACGGTGAGACTATGGGAAGTCAAGACAGGTACCTGTAAGACCATGAGTGATCACACTAGTTATGTATATGCTGTGGCTATATCCAGTGATTCAGAGTTCATCGTATCGGGAAGTGTAGATTAGACGGTGAGACTATGGGACGTCAAGACAGGTACCTGTAAGACCATGAGTGGTCACACAGATTATGTAAGATCTGTGGCTATATCCAGTGATTCAGAGTTCATCGTATCTGGAAGTAATGATAAGACGGTGAGACTATGGGACGTCAAGACAGGTACCTGTAAGACCATGAGTGGTCACACACATTATGTATCTGCTGTGGCTATATCCAGTGATTCAGAGTTCATTGTATCGGGAAGTTATGATTAGACGGTGAGACTATGGGACGTCAAGACAGGTACCTGTAAGACCATGAGTGGTCACACGCATTATGTATATGCTGTGGCTATATCCAGTGATTCAGAGTTCATCGTATCGGGAAGTGTAGATTATACGGTGAGACTATGGGACGTCAAGACAGGTACCTGTAAGACCATGAGTGGTCACAAAGATTGAGTATCATCAGTGGCTATATCCAGTGATTCAGAGTTCATCGTATCGGGAAGTGTAGATTAGACGGTGAGACTATGGGACGTCAAGACAGGTACCTGTAATACAAAGAGTGGTCACACTAATTCTGTATTATCTGTGGCTATATCCAGTGATTCAGAGTTCATCGTATCTGGAAGTAATGATAATACGGTGAGACTATGGGACGTCAAGACAGGTACCTGTAAGACCATGAGTGGTCACACACATTATGTATCTGCTGTGGCTATATCCAGTGATTCAGAGTACATTGTATCGGGAAGTTATGATTAGACGGTGAGACTATGGGACGTCAAGACAGGTACCTGTAAGACCATGAGTGGTCACACAGATTATGTAAGATCTGTGGTTATATCCAGTGATTCAGAGTTCATTGTATCGGGAAGTTGAGATAAGACGGTGAGACTATGGGACGTCAAGACAGGTACCTGTAAGACCATGAGTGGTCACACTAATTCTGTATTATCTGTGGCTATATCCAGTGATTCAGAGTTCATCGTATCGGGAAGTGTAGATTATACGGTGAGACTATGGGACGTCAAGACAGGTAACTGTAAGACCATGAGTGGTCACACTAGTTATGTATCTGCTGTGGCTATATCCAGTGATTCAGAGTTCATCGTATCGGGAAGTTATGATTATACGGTGAGACTATGGGACGTCAAGACAGGTACCTGTAAGACCATGATTGGTCACACTAATTATGTATTATCTGTGGCTATATCCAGTGATTCAGAGTTCATCGTATCGGGAAGTGTAGATTATACGGTGAGACTATGGGACGTCAAGACAGGTAACTGTAAGACCATGAGTGGTCACACAGATTATGTATATGCTGTGGCTATATCCAGTGATTCAGAGTTCATCGTATCGGGAAGTGTAGATTATACGGTGAGACTATGGGACGTCAAGACAGGTAACTGTAAGACCATGAGTGGTCACACAGATTATGTAAGATCTGTGGCTATATCCAGTGATTCAGAGTTCATCGTATCGGGAAGTTGAGATTAGACGGTGAGACTATGGGACGTCAAGACAGGTACCTGTAAGACCATGATTGGTCACACTAATTATGTATTATCTGTGGCTATATCCAGTGATTCAGAGTTCATCGTATCGGGAAGTGTAGATTAGACGGTGAGACTATGGGACGTCAAGACAGGTAACTGTAAGACCATGAGTGGTCACACAGATTATGTATATGCTGTGGCTATATCCAGTGATTCAGAGTTCATCGTATCGGGAAGTGTAGATTATACGGTGAGACTATGGGACGTCAAGACAGGTAACTGTAAGACCATGAGTGGTCACACTAATTCTGTATTATCTGTGGCTATATCCAGTGATTCAGAGTTCATCGTATCGGGAAGTGTAGATTATACGGTGAGACTATGGGACGTCAAGACAGGTAACTGTAAGACCATGAGTGGTCACACTAGTTATGTATCTGCTGTGGCTATATCCAGTGATTCAGAGTTCATCGTATCGGGAAGTTATGATTATACGGTGAGACTATGGGACGTCAAGACAGGTACCTGTAAGACCATGATTGGTCACACTAATTATGTATTATCTGTGGCTATATCCAGTGATTCAGAGTTCATCGTATCGGGAAGTGTAGATTAGACGGTGAGACTATGGGACGTCAAGACAGGTAACTGTAAGACCATGAGTGGTCACACAGATTATGTATATGCTGTGGCTATATCCAGTGATTCAGAGTTCATCGTATCGGGAAGTGTAGATTAGACGGTGAGACTATGGGACGTCAAGACAGGTAACTGTAAGACCATGAGTGGTCACACAGATTATGTAAGATCTGTGGCTATATCCAGTGATTCAGAGTTCATCGTATCGGGAAGTTGAGATTAGACGGTGAGACTATGGGACGTCAAGACAGGTACCTGTAAGACCATGAGTGGTCACACAGATTATGTAAGATCTGTGGTTATATCCAGTGATTCAGAGTTCATCGTATCGGGAAGTTGAGATTAGACGGTGAGACTATGGGACGTCAAGACAGGTAACTGTAAGACCATGAGTGGTCACACAGATTATGTAAGATCTGTGGTTATATCCAGTGATTCAGAGTTCATCGTATCGGGAAGTTATGATTATACGGTGAGACTATGGGACGTCAAGACAGGTACCTGTAAGACCATGAGTGGTCACAAAGATTGAATATCATCAGTGGCTATATCCAGTGATTCAGAGTTCATCGTATCGGGAAGTGTAGATTAGACGGTGAGACTATGGGACGTCAAGACAGGTAACTGTAAGACCATGAGTGGTCACACAGATTATGTAAGATCTGTGGCTATATCCAGTGATTCAGAGTTCATCGTATCGGGAAGTTGAGATTAGACGGTGAGACTATGGGACGTCAAGACAGGTACCTGTAAGACCATGAGTGGTCACACAGATTATGTAAGATCTGTGGTTATATCCAGTGATTCAGAGTTCATCGTATCGGGAAGTTGAGATTAGACGGTGAGACTATGGGACGTCAAGACAGGTAACTGTAAGACCATGAGTGGTCACACAGATTATGTATATGCTGTGGCTATATCCAGTGATTCAGAGTTCATCGTATCGGGAAGTGTAGATTAGACGGTGAGACTATGGGACGTCAAGACAGGTACCTGTAAGACCATGATTGGTCACACTAGTAATGTATATGCTGTGGCTATATCCAGTGATTCAGAGTTCATCGTATCGGGAAGTGTAGATTAGACGGTGAGACTATGGGACGTCAAGACAGGTAACTGTAAGACCATGAGTGGTCACACGCATTATGTATATGCTGTGGCTATATCCAGTGATTCAGAGTTCATCGTATCGGGAAGTTATGATTATACGGTGAGACTATGGGACGTCAAGACAGGTACCTGTAAGACCATGAGTGGTCACAAAGATTGAGTATCATCAGTGGCTATATCCAGTGATTCAGAGTTCATCGTATCGGGAAGTGTAGATTAGACGGTGAGACTATGGGACGTCAAGACAGGTAACTGTAAGACCATGAGTGGTCACACAGATTATGTAAGATCTGTGGCTATATCCAGTGATTCAGAGTTCATCGTATCGGGAAGTTATGATTATACGGTGAGACTATGGGACGTCAAGACAGGTACCTGTAAGACCATGAGTGGTCACACAGATTATGTAAGATCTGTGGCTATATCCAGTGATTCAGAGTTCATCGTATCGGGAAGCGATGATAAGACGGTGAGACTATGGGACGTCAAGACAGGTACCTGTAAGACCATGAGTGGTCACACTAATTCTGTATTATCTGTGGCTATATCCAGTGATTCAGAGTTCATCGTATCTGGAAGTAATGATAATACGGTGAGACTATGGGACGTCAAGACAGGTACCTGTAAGACCATGAGTGGTCACACAGATTATGTATCATCTGTGTCTATATCCAGTGATTCAGAGTTCATTGTATCGGGAAGTATGATTATACGGTGAGACTATGGGACGTCAAGACAGGTACCTGTAAGACCATGAGTGGTCACACACATTATGTAACTGCTTTGGCTATATCAAGTGATTCAGAGTTCATCGTATCGGGAAGTTATGATTATACGGTGAGACTATGGGACGTCAAGACAGGTACCTGTAAGACCATGAGTGGTCACAATAGTTATGTATATGCTGTGGCTATATCCAGTGATTCAGAGTTCATCGTATCGTGAAGTGCAGATTATACGGTGAGACTATGGGACGTCAAGACAGGTACCTGTAAGACCATGAGTGGTCACACTAATTCTGTAAGATCTGTGGTTATATCCAGTGATTCAGAGTTCATCGTATTGGGAAGTTATGATTAGACGGTGAGACTATGGGACGTCAAGACAGGTAACTGTAAGACCATGAGTGGTCACACAGATTATGTAAGATCTGTGGTTATATCCAGTGATTCAGAGTTCATCGTATCGGGAAGTGATGATAAGACGGTGAGACTATGGGACGTCAAGACAGGTAACTGTAAGACCATGAGTGGTCACACAGATCGTATATGCTGTGGCTATATCCAGTGATTCAGAGTTCATCGTATCGGGAAGTGTAGATTAGACGGTGAGACTATGGGACGTCAAGACAGGTACCTGTAAGACCATGAGTGGTCACACAGATTATGTAAGATCTGTGGCTATATCCAGTGATTCAGAGTTCATCGTATCGGGAAGTGTAGATTATACGGTGAGACTATGGGACGTCAAGACAGGTACCTGTAAGACCATGAGTGGTCACACTAATTATGTATTATCTGTGGCTATATCCAGTGATTCAGAGTTCATCGTATCGTGAAGTGCAGATTAGACGGTGAGACTATGGGACGTCAAGACAGGTACCTGTAAGACCATGAGTGGTCACACTAGTTATGTATATGCTGTGGCTATATCCAGTGATTCAGAGTTCATCGTATCGGGAAGTTGAGATTAGACGGTGAGACTATGGGACGTCAAGACAGGTACCTGTAAGACCATGAGTGGTCACAAAGATTGAGTATCATCAGTGGCTATATCCAGTGATTCAGAGTTCATCGTATCGGGAAGTGTAGATTAGACGGTGAGACTATGGGACGTCAAGACAGGTAACTGTAAGACCATGAGTGGTCACACAGATTATGTATATGCTGTGGCTATATCCAGTGATTCAGAGTTCATCGTATCGGGAAGTGTAGATTAGACGGTGAGACTATGGGACGTCAAGACAGGTACCTGTAAGACCATGATTGGTCACACTAGTAATGTATATGCTGTGGCTATATCCAGTGATTCAGAGTTCATCGTATCGGGAAGTGTAGATTAGACGGTGAGACTATGGGACGTCAAGACAGGTAACTGTAAGACCATGAGTGGTCACACGCATTATGTATATGCTGTGGCTATATCCAGTGATTCAGAGTTCATCGTATCGGGAAGTTATGATTATACGGTGAGACTATGGGACGTCAAGACAGGTACCTGTAAGACCATGATTGGTCACTCACATTATGTATCTGCTGTGGCTATATCCAGTGATTCAGAGTTCATCGTATCGGGAAGTGTAGATTAGACGGTGAGACTATGGGACGTCAAGACAGGTAACTGTAAGACCATGAGTGGTCACACACATTATGTAACTGCTTTGGCTATATCCAGTGATTCAGAGTTCATCGTATCGGGAAGTTATGATTATACGGTGAGACTATGGGACGTCAAGACAGGTAACTGTAAGACCATGAGTGGTCACACAGATTATGTAAGATCTGTGGTTATATCCAGTGATTCAGAGTTCATCGTATCTGGAAGTAATGATAATACGGTGAGACTATGGGACGTCAAGACAGGTACCTGTAAGACCATGAGTGGTCACACACATTATGTATCTGCTGTGGCTATATCCAGTGATTCAGAGTTCATTGTATCGGGAAGTTATGATTAGACGGTGAGACTATGGGACGTCAAGACAGGTACCTGTAAGACCATGAGTGGTCACAAAGATTGAGTATCATCAGTGGCTATATCCAGTGATTCAGAGTTCATCGTATCGGGAAGTGATGATTATACGGTGAGACTATGGGACGTCAAGACAGGTACCTGTAAGACCATGAGTGGTCACACACATTATGTATATGCTGTGGCTATATCCAGTGATTCAGAGTTCATTGTATCGGGAAGTTATGATTATACGGTGAGACTATGGGACGTCAAGACAGGTACCTGTAAGACCATGAGTGGTCACACACATTATGTAAGATCTGTGGTTATATCCAGTGATTCAGAGTTCATCGTATCGGGAAGTTGAGATTAGACGGTGAGACTATGGGACGTCAAGACAGGTAACTGTAAGACCATGAGTGGTCACACAGATTATGTAAGATCTGTGGTTATATCCAGTGATTCAGAGTTCATCGTATCGGGAAGTTGAGATTAGACGGTGAGACTATGGGACGTCAAGACAGGTAACTGTAAGACCATGAGTGGTCACACAGATTATGTATATGCTGTGGCTATATCCAGTGATTCAGAGTTCATCGTATCGGGAAGTGTAGATTAGACGGTGAGACTATGGGACGTCAAGACAGGTAACTGTAAGACCATGAGTGGTCACACTAGTTATGTATCTGCTGTGGCTATATCCAGTGATTCAGAGTTCATCGTATCGGGAAGTTATGATTATACGGTGAGACTATGGGACGTCAAGACAGGTACCTGTAAGACCATGATTGGTCACACGCATTATGTATATGCTGTGGCTATATCCAGTGATTCAGAGTTCATCGTATCGGGAAGTGTAGATTAGACGGTGAGACTATGGGACGTCAAGACAGGTAACTGTAAGACCATGAGTGGTCACACAGATTATGTAAGATCTGTGGCTATATCCAGTGATTCAGAGTTCATCGTATCGGGAAGTTATGATTATACGGTGAGACTATGGGACGTCAAGACAGGTACCTGTAAGACCATGAGTGGTCACACAGATTATGTAAGATCTGTGGCTATATCCAGTGATTCAGAGTTCATCGTATCGGGAAGTGTAGATTAGACGGTGAGACTATGGGACGTCAAGACAGGTAACTGTAAGACCATGAGTGGTCACACAGATTATGTAAGATCTGTGGCTATATCCAGTGATTCAGAGTTCATCGTATCGGGAAGTGTAGATTAGACGGTGAGACTATGGGACGTCAAGACAGGTAACTGTAAGACCATGAGTGGTCACACACATTATGTAACTGCTTTGGCTATATCCAGTGATTCAGAGTTCATCGTATCGGGAAGTTATGATTATACGGTGAGACTATGGGACGTCAAGACAGGTAACTGTAAGACCATGAGTGGTCACACAGATTATGTAAGATCTGTGGTTATATCCAGTGATTCAGAGTTCATCGTATCTGGAAGTAATGATAATACGGTGAGACTATGGGACGTCAAGACAGGTACCTGTAAGACCATGAGTGGTCACACACATTATGTATCTGCTGTGGCTATATCCAGTGATTCAGAGTTCATTGTATCGGGAAGTTATGATTAGACGGTGAGACTATGGGACGTCAAGACAGGTACCTGTAAGACCATGAGTGGTCACAAAGATTGAGTATCATCAGTGGCTATATCCAGTGATTCAGAGTTCATCGTATCGGGAAGTGATGATTATACGGTGAGACTATGGGACGTCAAGACAGGTACCTGTAAGACCATGAGTGGTCACACACATTATGTATATGCTGTGGCTATATCCAGTGATTCAGAGTTCATTGTATCGGGAAGTTATGATTATACGGTGAGACTATGGGACGTCAAGACAGGTACCTGTAAGACCATGAGTGGTCACACACATTATGTAAGATCTGTGGTTATATCCAGTGATTCAGAGTTCATCGTATCGGGAAGTTGAGATTAGACGGTGAGACTATGGGACGTCAAGACAGGTAACTGTAAGACCATGAGTGGTCACACAGATTATGTAAGATCTGTGGTTATATCCAGTGATTCAGAGTTCATCGTATCGGGAAGTTGAGATTAGACGGTGAGACTATGGGACGTCAAGACAGGTAACTGTAAGACCATGAGTGGTCACACAGATTATGTATATGCTGTGGCTATATCCAGTGATTCAGAGTTCATCGTATCGGGAAGTGTAGATTAGACGGTGAGACTATGGGACGTCAAGACAGGTAACTGTAAGACCATGAGTGGTCACACTAGTTATGTATCTGCTGTGGCTATATCCAGTGATTCAGAGTTCATCGTATCGGGAAGTTATGATTATACGGTGAGACTATGGGACGTCAAGACAGGTACCTGTAAGACCATGATTGGTCACACGCATTATGTATATGCTGTGGCTATATCCAGTGATTCAGAGTTCATCGTATCGGGAAGTGTAGATTAGACGGTGAGACTATGGGACGTCAAGACAGGTAACTGTAAGACCATGAGTGGTCACACAGATTATGTAAGATCTGTGGCTATATCCAGTGATTCAGAGTTCATCGTATCGGGAAGTCATGATAATACGGTGAGACTATGGGACGTCAAGACAGGTACCTGTAAGACCATGAGTGGTCACACACATTATGTATATGCTGTGGCTATATCCAGTGATTCAGAGTTCATCGTATCGGGAAGTGATGATAAGACGGTGAGACTATGGGACGTGAAGACAGGTACCTGTAAGACCATGAGTGGTCACACTATTAATGTATATGCTGTGGCTATATCCAGTGATTTAGAGTTCATCGTATCGGGAAGTTGAGATTAGACGGTGAGACTATGGGACGTCAAGACAGGTAACTGTAAGACCATGAGTGGTCACACTAGTTTTGTATATGCTGTGGCTATATCCAGTGATTCAGAGTTCATCGTATCGGGAAGTGTAGATTAGACGGTGAGACTATGGGACGTCAAGACAGGTAACTGTAAGACCATGAGTGGTCACACTAGTTATGTATATGCTGTGGATATATCCAGTTATTCAGAGTTCATCGTATCGGGAAGTGATGATAATACGGTGAGACTATGGGACGTCAAGACAGGTAACTGTAGGACCATGAGTGGTCACAATAGTTATGTAAATGCTGTGGCTATATCCAGTGATTCAGAGTTCATCGTATCGGGAAGTTATGATTATACGGTGAGACTATGGGACGTCAAGACAGGTACCTGTAAGACCTTGAGTGGTTACACTAGTTATGTATATGCTGTGGCTATATCCAGTGATTCAGAGTTCATCGTATCGGGAAGTTATGATAAGACGGTGAGACTATGGGACGTCAAGACAGGTACCTGTAAGACCATGATTGGTCACACTAGTAATGTATATGCTGTGGCTATATCCAGTGATTCAGAGTTCATTGTATCGGGAAGTGATGATAAGACGGTGAGACTATGGGACGTCAAGACAGGTACCTGTAAGACCATGATTGGTCACTCAAATTATGTATCTGCTGTGGCTATATCCAGTGATTCAGAGTTCATCGTATTGGGAAGTTATGATTAGACGGTGAGACTATGTGACGTCAAGACAGGTACCTGTAAGACCATGAGTGGTCACACTAATTCTGTATTATCTGTGGCTATATCCAGTGATTCAGAGTTCATCGTATCGTGAAGTGCAGATTAGACGGTGAGACTATGGGACGTCAAGACAGGTACCTGTAAGACCATGAGTGGTCACACTAGTTATGTATATGCTGTGGCTATATCCAGTGATTCAGAGTTCATCGTATCGGGAAGTGATGATAAGACGGTGAGACTATGGGACGTCAAGACAGGTACCTGTAAGACCATGAGTGGTCACAAAGATTGAGTATCATCAGTGGCTATATCCAGTGATTCAGAGTTCATCGTATCGGGAAGTGATGATAAGACGGTGAGACTATGGGAAGTCAAGACAGGTACCTGTAAGACCATGAGTGGTCACACAGATTATGTAAGATCTGTGGCTATATCCAGTGATTCAGAGTTCATCGTATCGGGAAGTGATGATAAGACGGTGAGACTATGGGACGTCAAGACAGGTACCTGTAAGACCTTGAGTGGTTACACTAGTTATGTATATGCTGTGGCTATATCCAGTGATTCAGAGTTCATCGTATCGGGAAGTGATGATAAGACGGTGAGACTATGGGACGTCAAGACAGGTAACTGTAAGACCATAAGTGGTCACACTAGTTATGTATCTGCTGTGGCTATATCCAGTGATTCAGAGTTCATCGTATCGGGAAGTGGAGATTATACGGTGAGACTATGGGACGTCAAGACAGGTACCTGTAAGACCATGAGTGGTCACAAAGATTGAGTATCATCAGTGGCTATATCCAGTGATTCAGAGTTCATCGTATCGGGAAGTGATGATAAGACGGTGAGACTATGGGAAGTCAAGACAGGTACCTGTAAGACCATGATTGGTCACACGCATTATGTATCTGCTGTGGCTATATCCAGTGATTCAGAGTTCATCGTATCGGGAAGTGTAGATTAGACGGTGAGACTATGGGACGTCAAGACAGGTAACTGTAAGACCATAAGTGGTCACACTAGTTTTGTATCTGCTGTGGCTATATCCAGTGATTCAGAGTTCATCGTATCGGGAAGTGCAGATTTTACGGTGAGACTATGGGACGTCAAGACAGGTACCTGTAAGACCATGAGTGGTCACAAAGATTGAGTATCATCAGTGGCTATATCCAGTGATTCAGAGTTCATCGTATCGGGAAGTGATGATTATACGGTGAGACTATGGGACGTCAAGACAGGTACCTGTAAGACCATGAGTGGTCACACACATTATGTATATGCTGTGGCTATATCCAGTGATTCAGAGTTCATCGTATCGGGAAGTGATGATAAGACGGTGAGACTATGGGAAGTCAAGACAGGTACCTGTAAGACCATGAGTGGTCACACAGATTATGTATATGCTGTGGCTATATCCAGTGATTCAGAGTTCATCGTATCGGGAAGTGATGATAATACGGTGAGACTATGGGACGTCAAGACAGGTAACTGTAAGACCATGAGTGGTCACACTAGTTATGTATCTGCTGTGGCTATATCCAGTGATTCAGAGTTCATCGTATCGGGAAGTTATGATTATACGGTGAGACTATGGGACGTCAAGACAGGTAACTGTAAGACCATGAGTGGTCACACACATTATGTAACTGCTTTGGCTATATCCAGTGATTCAGAGTTCATCGTATCGGGAAGTTATGATTATACGGTGAGACTATGGGACGTCAAGACAGGTACCTGTAAGACCATGAGTGGTCACACAGATTATGTAAGATCTGTGGCTATATCCAGTGATTCAGAGTTCATCGTATCGGGAAGCGATGATAAGACGGTGAGACTATGGGACGTCAAGACAGGTACCTGTAAGACCTTGAGTGGTTACACTAGTTATGTATATGCTGTGGCTATATCCAGTGATTCAGAGTTCATCGTATCTGGAAGTAATGATAATACGGTGAGACTATGGGACGTCAAGACAAATACCTGTAAGACCATGAGTGGTCACACAGATTTCGTATCATCTGTGTCTATATCCAGTGATTCAGAGTTCATTGTATCGGGAAGTTATGATTATACGGTGAGACTATGGGACGTCAAGACAGGTACCTGTAAGACCATGAGTGGTCACACAGATTATGTAAGATCTGTGGCTATATCCAGTGATTCAGAGTTCATCGTATCGGGAAGTTATGATTATACGGTGAGACTATGGGACGTCAAGACAGGTACCTGTAAGACCATGAGTGGTCACACTAGTGTTGTATGATCTGTGGCTATATCCAGTGATTCAGAGTTCATCGTATCGGGAAGTTGAGATTAGACGGTGAGACTATGGGACGTCAAGACAGGTAACTGTAAGACCATGAGTGGTCACACAGATTATGTAAGATCTGTGGCTATATCCAGTGATTCAGAGTTCATCGTATCGGGAAGTGCAGATTAGACGGTGAGACTATGGGACGTCAAGACAGGTACCTGTAAGACCATGAGTGGTCACACAGATTATGTAAATGCTGTGGCTATATCCAGTGATTCAGAGTTCATCGTATCGGGAAGTGGAGATAAGACGGTGAGACTATGGGACGTCAAGACAGGTACCTGTAAGACCATGAGTGGTCACACTAATTATGTATTATCTGTGGCTATATCCAGTGATTCAGAGTTCATCGTATCGGGAAGTTGAGATAATACGGTGAGACTATGGGACGTGAAAACAGGTACCTGTAAGACCTTGAGTGGTTACACTAGTTATGTAAATGCTGTGGCTATATCCAGTGATTCAGAGTTCATCGTATCGTGAAGTGCAGATTAGACGGTGAGACTATGGGACGTCAAGACAGGTACCTGTAAGACCATGAGTGGTCACACTATTAATGTATATGCTGTGGCTATATCCAGTAGCTTAGAGTTCATCGTATCGGGAAGTGATGATAAGACGGTGAGACTATGGGACGTCAAGACAGGTACCTGTAAGACCATGATTGGTCACACTAGTAATGTATATGCTGTGGCTATATCCAGTGATTCAGAGTTCATTGTATCGGGAAGTGATGATAAGACGGTGAGACTATGGGACGTCAAGACAGGTACCTGTAAGACCATGATTGGTCACTCACATTATGTATCTGCTGTGGCTATATCCAGTGATTCAGAGTTCATCGTATTGGGAAGTTATGATTAGACGGTGAGACTATGTGACGTCAAGACAGGTACCTGTAAGACCATGAGTGGTCACACTAATTATGTATTATCTGTGGCTATATCCAGTGATTCAGAGTTCATCGTATCGGGAAGTTGAGATAATACGGTGAGACTATGGGACGTGAAAACAGGTACCTGTAAGACCTTGAGTGGTTACACTAGTTATGTATATGCTGTGGCTATATCCAGTGATTCAGAGTTCATCGTATCGGGAAGTGATGATAAGACGGTGAGACTATGGGACGTCAAGACAGGTACCTGTAAGACCATGAGTGGTCACAAAGATTGAGTATCATCAGTGGCTATATCCAGTGATTCAGAGTTCATCGTATCGGGAAGTGATGATAAGACGGTGAGACTATGGGAAGTCAAGACAGGTACCTGTAAGACCATGAGTGGTCACACAGATTATGTAAGATCTGTGGCTATATCCAGTGATTCAGAGTTCATCGTATCGGGAAGTGATGATAAGACGGTGAGACTATGGGACGTCAAGACAGGTACCTGTAAGACCATGAGTGGTCACACTAGTTATGTATATGCTGTGGCTATATCCAGTGATTCAGAGTTCATCGTATCGTGAAGTGCAGATTAGACGGTGAGACTATGGGACGTCAAGACAGGTACCTGTAAGACCATGAGTGGTCACACTAGTTATGTATATGCTGTGGCTATATCCAGTGATTCAGAGTTCATCGTATCGGGAAGTGATGATAAGACGGTGAGACTATGGGACGTCAAGACAGGTACCTGTAAGACCATGAGTGGTCACAAAGATTGAGTATCATCAGTGGCTATATCCAGTGATTCAGAGTTCATCGTATCGGGAAGTGATGATAAGACGGTGAGACTATGGGAAGTCAAGACAGGTACCTGTAAGACCATGAGTGGTCACACAGATTATGTAAGATCTGTGGCTATATCCAGTGATTCAGAGTTCATCGTATCGGGAAGTGATGATAAGACGGTGAGACTATGGGACGTCAAGACAGGTACCTGTAAGACCTTGAGTGGTTACACTAGTTATGTATATGCTGTGGCTATATCCAGTGATTCAGAGTTCATCGTATCGGGAAGTGATGATAAGACGGTGAGACTATGGGACGTCAAGACAGGTACCTGTAAGACCATGATTGGTCACACTAGTAATGTATATGCTGTGGCTATATCCAGTGATTCAGAGTTCATTGTATCGGGAAGTGGAGATTATACGGTGAGACTATGGGACGTCAAGACAGGTACCTGTAAGACCATGAGTGGTCACACAGATTATGTAAGATCTGTGGCTATATCCAGTGATTCAGAGTTCATCGTATCGGGAAGTGTAGATTAGACGGTGAGACTATGGGACGTCAAGACAGGTACCTGTAAGACCATGAGTGGTCACACAGATTATGTAAGATCTGTGGCTATATCCAGTGATTCAGAGTTCATCGTATCGTGAAGTGCAGATTAGACGGTGAGACTATGGGACGTCAAGACAGGTAACTGTAAGACCATAAGTGGTCACACTAGTTTTGTATCTGCTGTGGCTATATCCAGTGATTCAGAGTTCATCGTATCGGGAAGTGCAGATTTTACGGTGAGACTATGGGACGTCAAGACAGGTACCTGTAAGACCATGAGTGGTCACACTAGTTATGTATATGCTGTGGCTATATCCAGTGATTCAGAGTTCATCGTATCGGGAAGTGCAGATTATACGGTGAGACTATGGGACGTCAAGACAGGTACCTGTAAGACCATGAGTGGTCACAAAGATTGAGTATCATCAGTGGCTATATCCAGTGATTCAGAGTTCATCGTATCGGGAAGTGATGATAAGACGGTGAGACTATGGGAAGTCAAGACAGGTACCTGTAAGACCATGAGTGGTCACACAGATTATGTATATGCTGTGGCTATATCCAGTGATTCAGAGTTCATCGTATCGGGAAGTGATGATAATACGGTGAGACTATGGGACGTCAAGACAGGTAACTGTAAGACCATGAGTGGTCACACTAGTTATGTATCTTCTGTGGCTATATCCAGTGATTCAGAGTTCATCGTATCGGGAAGTAGAGATTAGACGGTAAGACTATGGGACGTCAAGACAGGTACCTGTAAGACCATGAGTGGTCACACTAGTTATGTATCTTCTGTGGCTATATCCAGTGATTCAGAGTTCATCGTATCGGGAAGTGTAGATTAGACGGTGAGACTATGGGACGTCAAGACAGGTAACTGTAAGACCATGAGTGGTCACACACATTATGTAACTGCTTTGGCTATATCCAGTGATTCAGAGTTCATCGTATCGGGAAGTTATGATTATACGGTGAGACTATGGGACGTCAAGACAGGTACCTGTAAGACCATGAGTGGTCACACAGATTATGTAAGATCTGTGGCTATATCCAGTGATTCAGAGTTCATCGTATCGGGAAGCGATGATAAGACGGTGAGACTATGGGACGTCAAGACAGGTACCTGTAAGACCTTGAGTGGTTACACTAGTTATGTATATGCTGTGGCTATATCCAGTGATTCAGAGTTCATCGTATCTGGAAGTAATGATAATACGGTGAGACTATGGGACGTCAAGACAGGTACCTGTAAGACCATGAGTGGTCACACAGATTATGTATCATCTGTGTCTATATCCAGTGATTCAGAGTTCATTGTATCGGGAAGTTATGATTATACGGTGAGACTATGGGACGTCAAGACAGGTACCTGTAAGACCATGAGTGGTCACACAGATTATGTAAGATCTGTGGCTATATCCAGTGATTCAGAGTTCATCGTATCGGGAAGTTATGATTATACGGTGAGACTATGGGACGTCAAGACAGGTACCTGTAAGACCATGAGTGGTCACACTAGTGTTGTATGATCTGTGGCTATATCCAGTGATTCAGAGTTCATCGTATCGGGAAGTTGAGCCTAGACGGTGAGACTATGGGACGTCAAGACAGGTAACTGTAAGACCATGAGTGGTCACACAGATTATGTAAGATCTGTGGCTATATCCAGTGATTCAGAGTTCATCGTATCGGGAAGTGCAGATTAGACGGTGAGACTATGGGACGTCAAGACAGGTACCTGTAAGACCATGAGTGGTCACACAGATTATGTAAATGCTGTGGCTATATCCAGTGATTCAGAGTTCATCGTATCGGGAAGTGGAGATAAGACGGTGAGACTATGGGACGTCAAGACAGGTACCTGTAAGACCATGAGTGGTCACACTAATTATGTATTATCTGTGGCTATATCCAGTGATTCAGAGTTCATCGTATCGGGAAGTTGAGATAATACGGTGAGACTATGGGACGTGAAAACAGGTACCTGTAAGACCTTGAGTGGTTACACTAGTTATGTAAATGCTGTGGCTATATCCAGTGATTCAGAGTTCATCGTATCGTGAAGTGCAGATTAGACGGTGAGACTATGGGACGTCAAGACAGGTACCTGTAAGACCATGAGTGGTCACACTATTAATGTATATGCTGTGGCTATATCCAGTAGCTTAGAGTTCATCGTATCGGGAAGTGCAGATTAGACGGTGAGACTATGGAACGTCAAGACAGGTACCTGTAAGACCATGAGTGGTCACACAGATTATGTAAGATCTGTGGTTATATCCAGTGATTCAGAGTTCATTGTATCGGGAAGTTTAGATTATACGGTGAGACTATGGGACGTCAAGACAGGTACCTGTAAGACCATGAGTGGTCACACTAATTCTGTAAGATCTGTGGTTATATCCAGTGATTCAGAGTTCATCGTATCGGGAAGTTGAGATTATACGGTGAGACTATGGGACGTCAAGACAGGTACCTGTAAGACCATGAGTGGTCACACAGATTATGTAAGATCTGTGGTTATATCCAGTGATTCAGAGTTCATTGTATCGGGAAGTTTAGATTATACGGTGAGACTATGGGACGTCAAGACAGGTACCTGTAAGACCATGAGTGGTCACACAGATTATGTAAATGCTGTGGCTATATCCAGTGATTCAGAGTTCATCGTATCGGGAAGTGGAGATAAGACGGTGAGACTATGGGACGTCAAGACAGGTACCTGTAAGACCATGAGTGGTCACACTAATTATGTATTATCTGTGGCTATATCCAGTGATTCAGAGTTCATCGTATCGGGAAGTTGAGATAATACGGTGAGACTATGGGACGTGAAAACAGGTACCTGTAAGACCTTGAGTGGTTACACTAGTTATGTAAATGCTGTGGCTATATCCAGTGATTCAGAGTTCATCGTATCGTGAAGTGCAGATTAGACGGTGAGACTATGGGACGTCAAGACAGGTACCTGTAAGACCATGAGTGGTCACACTATTAATGTATATGCTGTGGCTATATCCAGTAGCTTAGAGTTCATCGTATCGGGAAGTGCAGATTAGACGGTGAGACTATGGAACGTCAAGACAGGTACCTGTAAGACCATGAGTGGTCACACAGATTATGTAAGATCTGTGGTTATATCCAGTGATTCAGAGTTCATTGTATCGGGAAGTTTAGATTATACGGTGAGACTATGGGACGTCAAGACAGGTACCTGTAAGACCATGAGTTGTCACACTAATTCTGTAAGATCTGTGGTTATATCCAGTGATTCAGAGTTCATCGTATCGGGAAGTTGAGATTATACGGTGAGACTATGGGACGTCAAGACAGGTACCTGTAAGACCATGAGTGGTCACACAGATTATGTAAGATCTGTGGTTATATCCAGTGATTCAGAGTTCATTGTATCGGGAAGTTTAGATTATACGGTGAGACTATGGGACGTCAAGACAGGTACCTGTAAGACCATGAGTGGTCACACAGATTATGTAAGATCTGTGGCTATATCCAGTGATTCAGAGTTCATCGTATCGGGAAGTGCAGATTATACGGTTAGACTATGGGACGTCAAGACAGGTACCTGTAAGACCATGAGTGGTCACACAGATTATGTATCATCTGTGGCTATATCCAGTGATTCAGAGTTCATCGTATCGGGAAGTTATGATAATACGGTGAGACTATGGGACGTCAAGACAGGTACCTGTAAGACCATGAGTGGTCACAAAGATTGAGTATCATCAGTGGCTATATCCAGTGATTCAGAGTTCATCGTATCGGGAAGTTGAGATAAGACGGTGAGACTATGGGACGTCAAGACAGGTACCTGTAAGACCATGAGTGGTCACACGAGTTATGTATCATCTGTGGCTATATCCAGTGATTCAGAGTTCATCGTATCGGGAAGTTATGATAATACGGTGAGACTATGGGACGTCAAGACAGGTACCTGTAAGACCATGAGTGGTCACACTAGTCATGTATATGCTGTGGCTATATCCAGTGATTCAGAGTTCATCGTATCGGGAAGTTGAGATAAGACGGTGAGACTATGGGACGTCAAGACAGGTACCTGTAAGACCATGAGTGGTCACACTAGTTATGTATCATCTGTGGCTATATCCAGTGATTCAGAGTTCATCGTATCGGGAAGTTGAGATAAGACGGTGAGACTATGGGACGTCAAGACAGGTACCTGTAAGACCATGAGTGGTCACACTAGTCATGTATATGCTGTGGCTATATCCAGTGATTCAGAGTTCATCGTATCGGGATGTTGAGATTATACGGTGAGACTATGGAACGTCAAGACAGGTACCTGTAAGACCATGAGTGGTCACACTAGTTATGTATCATCTGTGGCTATATCCAGTGATTCAGAGTTCATCGTATCGGGAAGTGATGATAAGACGGTGAGACTATGGGAAGTCAAGACAGGTACCTGTAAGACCATGAGTGGTCACACTATTAATGTATATGCTGTGGCTATATCCAGTAGCTTAGAGTTCATCGTATCGGGAAGTGCAGATTAGACGGTGAGACTATGGAACGTCAAGACAGGTACCTGTAAGACCATGAGTGGTCACACTAGTTATGTATCATCTGTGGCTATATCCAGTGATTCAGAGTTCATCGTATCGGGAAGTGATGATAAGACGGTGAGACTATGGGAAGTCAAGACAGGTACCTGTAAGACCATGAGTGGTCACACTATTAATGTATATGCTGTGGCTATATCCAGTAGCTTAGAGTTCATCGTATCGGGAAGTGCAGATTAGACGGTGAGACTATGGAACGTCAAGACAGGTACCTGTAAGACCATGAGTGGTCACACAGATTATGTAAGATCTGTGGTTATATCCAGTGATTCAGAGTTCATTGTATCGGGAAGTTTAGATTATACGGTGAGACTATGGGACGTCAAGACAGGTACCTGTAAGACCATGAGTGGTCACACTAATTCTGTAAGATCTGTGGTTATATCCAGTGATTCAGAGTTCATCGTATCGGGAAGTTGAGATTATACGGTGAGACTATGGGACGTCAAGACAGGTACCTGTAAGACCATGAGTGGTCACACAGATTATGTAAGATCTGTGGTTATATCCAGTGATTCAGAGTTCATTGTATCGGGAAGTTTAGATTATACGGTGAGACTATGGGACGTCAAGACAGGTACCTGTAAGACCATGAGTGGTCACACAGATTATGTAAGATCTGTGGCTATATCCAGTGATTCAGAGTTCATCGTATCGGGAAGTGCAGATTATACGGTTAGACTATGGGACGTCAAGACAGGTACCTGTAAGACCATGAGTGGTCACACAGATTATGTATCATCTGTGGCTATATCCAGTGATTCAGAGTTCATCGTATCGGGAAGTTATGATAATACGGTGAGACTATGGGACGTCAAGACAGGTACCTGTAAGACCATGAGTGGTCACACTAGTTATGTATATGCTGTGGCTATATCCAGTGATTCAGAGTTCATCGTATCGGGAAGTGATGATAAGACGGTGAGACTATGGGACGTCAAGACAGGTACCTGTAAGACCATGAGTGGTCACAAAGATTGAGTATCATCAGTGGCTATATCCAGTGATTCAGAGTTCATCGTATCGGGAAGTGATGATAAGACGGTGAGACTATGGGAAGTCAAGACAGGTACCTGTAAGACCATGAGTGGTCACACTATTAATGTATATGCTGTGGCTATATCCAGTAGCTTAGAGTTCATCGTATCGGGAAGTGCAGATTAGACGGTGAGACTATGGAACGTCAAGACAGGTACCTGTAAGACCATGAGTGGTCACACAGATTATGTAAGATCTGTGGTTATATCCAGTGATTCAGAGTTCATTGTATCGGGAAGTTTAGATTATACGGTGAGACTATGGGACGTCAAGACAGGTACCTGTAAGACCATGAGTGGTCACAAAGATTGAGTATCATCAGTGGCTATATCCAGTAGCTTAGAGTTCATCGTATCGGGAAGTGGAGATAAGACGGTGAGACTATGGGACGTCAAGACAGGTACCTGTAAGACCATGAGTGGTCACAAAGATTGAGTGTCATCAGTGGCTATATCCAGTGATTCAGAGTTCATCGTATCGGGAAGTGATGATAAGACGGTGAGACTATGGGAAGTCAAGACAGGTACCTGTAAGACCATGAGTGGTCACACTAATTCTGTAAGATCTGTGGTTATATCCAGTGATTCAGAGTTCATCGTATCGGGAAGTTGAGATAAGACGGTGAGACTATGGGACGTGAAGACAGGTACCTGTAAGACCATGAGTGGTCACACAGATTATGTAAGATCTGTGGTTATATCCAGTGATTCAGAGTTCATCGTATCGGGAAGTGCAGATTATACGGTTAGACTATGGGACGTCAAGACAGGTACCTGTAAGACCATGAGTGTTAACAAAGATTGAGTATCATCAGTGTCTATATCCAGTGATTCAGAGTTCATCGTATCGGGAAGTGCAGATTATGCGGTGAGACTATGGGACGTCAAGACAGGTACCTGTAAGACCATGAGTGGTCACACTAGTTATGTATCTGCTGTGGCTATATCCAGTGATTCAGAGTTCATCGTATCGGGAAGTGATGATAAGACGGTGAGACTATGGGACGTGAAAACAGGTACCTGTAAGACCTTGAGTGGTTACACTAGTTATGTATATGCTGTGGCTATATCCAGTGATTCAGAGTTCATCGTATCGTGAAGTGCAGATTATACGGTGAGACTATGGGACGTCAAGACAGGTACCTGTAAGACCATGAGTGGTCACACAGATTATGTAAGATCTGTGGCTATATCCAGTGATTCAGAGTTCATCGTATCGGGAAGTGATGATAAGACGGTGAGACTATGGGAAGTCAAGACAGGTACCTGTAAGACCATGAGTGGTCACACAGATTATGTAAGATCTGTGGTTATATCCAGTGATTCAGAGTTCATCGTATCGGGAAGTGATGATAAGACGGTGAGACTATGGGACGTCAAGACAGGTACCTGTAAGACCATGAGTGGTCACACTATTAATGTATATGCTGTGGCTATATCCAGTGATTCAGAGTTCATCGTATCGGGAAGTGCAGATTATACGGTGAGACTATGGGACGTCAAGACAGGTACCTGTAAGACCATGAGTGGTCACACAGATTATGTATCATCTGTGGCTATATCCAGTGATTCAGAGTTCATCGTATCGGGAAGTGATGATAAGACGGTGAGACTATGGGACGTCAAGACAGGTACTTGTAAGACCATGAGTGGTCACACTAATTATGTATTATCTGTGGCTATATCCAGTGATTCAGAGTTCATCGTATCGGGAAGTTGAGATAATACGGTGAGACTATGGGACGTGAAAACAGGTACCTGTAAGACCTTGAGTGGTTACACTAGTTATGTAAATGCTGTGGCTATATCCAGTGATTCAGAGTTCATCGTATCGGGAAGTAGAGATAAGACGGTGAGACTATGGGACGTCAAGACAGGTACCTGTAAGACCATGAGTGGTCACACTAGTTATGTATCATCTGTGGCTATATCCAGTGATTCAGAGTTCATCGTATCGGGAAGTTATGATTAGACGGTGAGACTATGGCACGTCAAGACAGGTACCTGTAAGACCATGAGTGGTCACACTAGTTATGTATATGCTGTGGCTATATCCAGTGATTCAGAGTTCATCGTATCGTGAAGTGCAGATTAGACGGTGAGACTATGGGACGTCAAGACAGGTACCTGTAAGACCATGAGTGGTCACACAGATTATGTAAGATCTGTGGTTATATCCAGTGATTCAGAGTTCATCGTATCGGGAAGTTGAGATAATACGGTGAGACTATGGGACGTGAAAACAGGTACCTGTAAGACCATGAGTGGTCACACTATTAATGTATATGCTGTGGCTATATCCAGTGATTCAGAGTTCATCGTATCGGGAAGCGATGATAATACGGTGAGACTATGGGACGTCAAGACAGGTACCTGTAAGACCATGAGTGGTCACACGCATTATGTATCTGCTGTGGCTATATCCAGTGATTCAGAGTTCATTGTATCGGGAAGTTGAGATTAGACGGTGAGACTATGGGACGTCAAGACAGGTACCTGTAAGACCATGAGTGGTCACACAGATTATGTAAGATCTGTGGTTATATCCAGTGATTCAGAGTTCATCGTATCGGGAAGTGCAGATTATACGGTGAGACTATGGGAAGTCAAGACAGGTACCTGTAAGACCATGAGTGGTCACACTAATTATGTATTATCTGTGGCTATATCCAGTGATTCAGAGTTCATCGTATCGGGAAGTTGAGATAATACGGTGAGACTATGGGACGTGAAAACAGGTACCTGTAAGACCTTGAGTGGTTACACTAGTTATGTAAATGCTGTGGCTATATCCAGTGATTCAGAGTTCATCGTATCGGGAAGTAGAGATAAGACGGTGAGACTATGGGACGTCAAGACAGGTACCTGTAAGACCATGAGTGGTCACAAAGATTGAGTATCATCAATGGCTATATCCAGTGATTCAGAGTTCATCGTATCGGGAAGTAGAGATAAGACGGTGAGACTATGGGACGTCAAGACAGGTACCTGTAAGACCATGAGTGGTCACACTAGTGTTGTATGATCTGTGGCTATATCCAGTGATTCAGAGTTCATCGTATCGGGAAGTGATGATAAGACGGTGAGACTATGGGACGTGAAAACAGGTACCTGTAAGACCTTGAGTGGTTACACTAGTTATGTATATGCTGTGGCTATATCCAGTGATTCAGAGTTCATCGTATCGTGAAGTGCAGATTATACGGTGAGACTATGGGACGTCAAGACAGGTACCTGTAAGACCATGAGTGGTCACACAGATTATGTAAGATCTGTGGCTATATCCAGTGATTCAGAGTTCATCGTATCGGGAAGTGATGATAAGACGGTGAGACTATGGGAAGTCAAGACAGGTACCTGTAAGACCATGAGTGGTCACACAGATTATGTAAGATCTGTGGTTATATCCAGTGATTCAGAGTTCATCGTATCGGGAAGTGATGATAAGACGGTGAGACTATGGGACGTCAAGACAGGTACCTGTAAGACCATGAGTGGTCACACTATTAATGTATATGCTGTGGCTATATCCAGTGATTCAGAGTTCATCGTATCGGGAAGTGCAGATTATACGGTGAGACTATGGGACGTCAAGACAGGTACCTGTAAGACCATGAGTGGTCACACAGATTATGTATCATCTGTGGCTATATCCAGTGATTCAGAGTTCATCGTATCGGGAAGTGATGATAAGACGGTGAGACTATGGGACGTCAAGACAGGTACTTGTAAGACCATGAGTGGTCACACTAATTATGTATTATCTGTGGCTATATCCAGTGATTCAGAGTTCATCGTATCGGGAAGTTGAGATAATACGGTGAGACTATGGGACGTGAAAACAGGTACCTGTAAGACCTTGAGTGGTTACACTAGTTATGTAAATGCTGTGGCTATATCCAGTGATTCAGAGTTCATCGTATCGGGAAGTAGAGATAAGACGGTGAGACTATGGGACGTCAAGACAGGTACCTGTAAGACCATGAGTGGTCACACTAGTTATGTATCATCTGTGGCTATATCCAGTGATTCAGAGTTCATCGTATCGGGAAGTTATGATTAGACGGTGAGACTATGGCACGTCAAGACAGGTACCTGTAAGACCATGAGTGGTCACACTAGTTATGTATATGCTGTGGCTATATCCAGTGATTCAGAGTTCATCGTATCGTGAAGTGCAGATTAGACGGTGAGACTATGGGACGTCAAGACAGGTACCTGTAAGACCATGAGTGGTCACACAGATTATGTAAGATCTGTGGTTATATCCAGTGATTCAGAGTTCATCGTATCGGGAAGTTGAGATAATACGGTGAGACTATGGGACGTGAAAACAGGTACCTGTAAGACCATGAGTGGTCACACTATTAATGTATATGCTGTGGCTATATCCAGTGATTCAGAGTTCATCGTATCGGGAAGCGATGATAATACGGTGAGACTATGGGACGTCAAGACAGGTACCTGTAAGACCATGAGTGGTCACACGCATTATGTATCTGCTGTGGCTATATCCAGTGATTCAGAGTTCATTGTATCGGGAAGTTGAGATTAGACGGTGAGACTATGGGACGTCAAGACAGGTACCTGTAAGACCATGAGTGGTCACACAGATTATGTAAGATCTGTGGTTATATCCAGTGATTCAGAGTTCATCGTATCGTGAAGTCATGATAATACGGTGAGACTATGGGACGTCAAGACAGGTACCTGTAAGACCATGAGTGGTCACACTAATTATGTATTATCTGTGGCTATATCCAGTGATTCAGAGTTCATCGTATCGGGAAGTTGAGATAATACGGTGAGACTATGGGACGTGAAAACAGGTACCTGTAAGACCTTGAGTGGTTACACTAGTTATGTAAATGCTGTGGCTATATCCAGTGATTCAGAGTTCATCGTATCGGGAAGTAGAGATAAGACGGTGAGACTATGGGACGTCAAGACAGGTACCTGTAAGACCATGAGTGGTCACAAAGATTGAGTATCATCAATGGCTATATCCAGTGATTCAGAGTTCATCGTATCGGGAAGTAGAGATAAGACGGTGAGACTATGGGACGTCAAGACAGGTACCTGTAAGACCATGAGTGGTCACACTAGTGTTGTATGATCTGTGGCTATATCCAGTGATTCAGAGTTCATCGTATCGGGAAGTGATGATAAGACGGTGAGACTATGGGACGTCAAGACAGGTACCTGTAAGACCATGAGTGGTCACACTATTAATGTATATGCTGTGGCTATATCCAGTAGCTTAGAGTTCATCGTATCGGGAAGTGTAGATTAGACGGTGAGACTATGGGACGTCAAGACAGGTACCTGTAAGACCATGAGTGGTCACACAGATTATGTAAGATCTGTGGTTATATCCAGTGATTCAGAGTTCATCGTATCGGGAAGTGCAGATTATACGGTGAGACTATGGGAAGTCAAGACAGGTACCTGTAAGACCATGAGTGGTCACACAGATTATGTAAATGCTGTGGCTATATCCAGTGATTCAGAGTTCATCGTATCGGGAAGTGATGATAAGACGGTGAGACTATGGGAAGTCAAGACAGGTACCTGTAAGACCATGAGTGGTCACAAAGATTGAGTATCATCAATGGCTATATCCAGTGATTCAGAGTTCATCGTATCGGGAAGTGCAGATTATACGGTGAGACTATGGGAAGTCAAGACAGGTACCTGTAAGACCATGAGTGGTCACACAGATTACGTAAATGCTGTGGCTATATCCAGTGATTCAGAGTTCATCGTATCGGGAAGTGGAGATAAGACGGTGAGACTATGGGACGTCAAGACAGGTACCTGTAAGACCATGAGTGGTCACACTAATTATGTATTATCTGTGGCTATATCCAGTGATTCAGAGTTCATCGTATCGGGAAGTTGAGATAATACGGTGAGACTATGGGACGTGAAAACAGGTACCTGTAAGACCTTGAGTGGTTACACTAGTTATGTAAATGCTGTGGCTATATCCAGTGATTCAGAGTTCATCGTATCGGGAAGTAGAGATAAGACGGTGAGACTATGGGACGTCAAGACAGGTACCTGTAAGACCATGAGTGGTCACACTAGTTATGTATCATCTGTGGCTATATCCAGTGATTCAGAGTTCATCGTATCGGGAAGTTATGATTAGACGGTGAGACTATGGCACGTCAAGACAGGTACCTGTAAGACCATGAGTGGTCACACTAGTTATGTATATGCTGTGGCTATATCCAGTGATTCAGAGTTCATCGTATCGTGAAGTGCAGATTAGACGGTGAGACTATGGGACGTCAAGACAGGTACCTGTAAGACCATGAGTGGTCACACATATTATGTAAGATCTGTGGTTATATCCAGTGATTCAGAGTTCATCGTATCGGGAAGTTGAGATAATACGGTGAGACTATGGGACGTGAAAACAGGTACCTGTAAGACCATGAGTGGTCACACTAGTTGAGTATCATCTGTGGCTATATCCAGTGATTCAGAGTTCATCGTATCGGGAAGCGATGATAATACGGTGAGACTATGGGACGTCAAGACAGGTACCTGTAAGACCATGAGTGGTCACAAAGATTGAGTATCATCAGTGGCTATATCCAGTGATTCAGAGTTCATCGTATCGGGAAGTGGAGATAAGACGGTGAGACTATGGGACGTCAAGACAGGTACCTGTAAGACCATGAGTGGTCACACAGATTATGTAAGATCTGTGGTTATATCCAGTGATTCAGAGTTCATCGTATCGGGAAGTGCAGATTATACGGTGAGACTATGGGACGTGAAAACAGGTACCTGTAAGACCTTGAGTGGTTACACTAGTTATGTAAATGCTGTGGCTATATCCAGTGATTCAGAGTTCATCGTATCGTGAAGTAGAGATAAGGCGGTGAGACTATGGGACGTCAAGACAGGTACCTGTAAGACCATGAGTGGTCACACAGATTATGTATATGCTGTGGCTATATCCAGTGATTCAGAGTTCATTGTATCGGGAAGTTATGATTAGACGGTGAGACTATGGGACGTCAAGACAGGTAACTGTAAGACCATGAGTGTTAACAAAGATTGAGTATCATCAGTGGCTATATCCAGTGATTCAGAGTTCATCGTATCGGGAAGTGATGATAATACGGTGAGACTATGGGACGTCAAGACAGGTACCTGTAAGACCATGAGTGGTCACACTAGTAATGTATATGCTGTGGCTATATCCAGTGATTCAGAGTTCATTGTATCGGGAAGTTTAGATTATACGGTGAGACTATGGGACGTCAAGACAGGTAACTGTAAGACCATGAGTGTTAACAAAGATTGAGTATCATCAGTGGCTATATCCAGTGATTCAGAGTTCATCGTATCGGGAAGTGATGATAATACGGTGAGACTATGGGACGTCAAGACAGGTACCTGTAAGACCATGAGTGGTCACACAGATTATGTATCATCTGTGTCTATATCCAGTGATTCAGAGTTCATCGTATCGGGAAGTGGAGATAAGACGGTGAGACTATGGGACGTCAAGACAGGTACCTGTAAGACCATGAGTGGTCACACAGATTATGTATCATCTGTGTCTATATCCAGTGATTCAGAGTTCATCGTATCGGGAAGTTGAGATAATACGGTGAGACTATGGGACGTGAAAACAGGTACCTGTAAGACCTTGAGTGGTTACACTAGTTATGTAAATGCTGTGGCTATATCCAGTGATTCAGAGTTCATCGTATCGTGAAGTAGAGATAAGGCGGTGAGACTATGGGACGTCAAGACAGGTACCTGTAAGACCATGAGTGGTCACACAGATTATGTAAGATCTGTGGTTATATCCAGTGATTCAGAGTTCATTGTATCGGGAAGTTTAGATTATACGGTGAGACTATGGGACGTCAAGACAGGTAACTGTAAGACCATGAGTGTTAACAAAGATTGAGTATCATCAGTGGCTATATCCAGTGATTCAGAGTTCATCGTATCGGGAAGTGATGATAATACGGTGAGACTATGGGACGTCAAGACAGGTACCTGTAAGACCATGAGTGGTCACAAAGATTGAGTATCATCAGTGGCTATATCCAGTGATTCAGAGTTCATCGTATCGGGAAGTGGAGATAAGACGGTGAGACTATGGCACGTCAAGACAGGTACCTGTAAGACCATGAGTGGTCACACAGATTATGTATCATCTGTGTCTATATCCAGTGATTCAGAGTTCATCGTATCGGGAAGTGGAGATAAGACGGTGAGACTATGGGACGTCAAGACAGGTAACTGTAAGACCATGAGTGTTAACTAGATTGAGTATCATCAGTGTCTATATCCAGTGATTCAGAGTTCATCGTATCGGGAAGTGATGATAAGACGGTGAGACTATGGAACGTCAAGAAAGTACCTGTAAGACCATGAGTGGTCACAAAGATTGAGTATCATCAATGGCTATATCCAGTGATTCAGAGTTCATCGTATCGGGAAGTAGAGATAAGACGGTGAGACTATGGGACGTCAAGACAGGTACCTGTAAGACCTTGAGTGGTTACACTAGTTATGTATATGCTGTGGCTATATCCAGTGATTCAGAGTTCATCGTATCGTGAAGTGCAGATTAGACGGTGAGACTATGGGACGTCAAGACAGGTACCTGTAAGACCATGAGTGGTCACACAGATTATGTAAGATCTGTGGTTATATCCAGTGATTCAGAGTTCATTGTATCGGGAAGTTTAGATTATACGGTGAGACTATGGGACGTCAAGACAGGTAACTGTAAGACCATGAGTGGTCACACTTATTCTGTATATGCTGTGGCTATATCCAGTGATTCAGAGTTCATCGTATCGGGAAGTGATGATAAGACGGTGAGACTATGGGAAGTCAAGACAGGTACCTGTAAGACCATGAGTGTTAACAAAGATTGAGTATCATCAGTGTCTATATCCAGTGATTCAGAGTTCATCGTATCGGGAAGTAGAGATAAGACGGTGAGACTATGGGACGTCAAGACAGGTACCTGTAAGACCATGAGTGGTCACACTAGTTATGTATCATCTGTGGCTATATCCAGTGATTCAGAGTTCATCGTATCGGGAAGTTATGATTAGACGGTGAGACTATGGCACGTCAAGACAGGTACCTGTAAGACCATGAGTGGTCACACTAGTTATGTATATGCTGTGGCTATATCCAGTGATTCAGAGTTCATCGTATCGTGAAGTGCAGATTAGACGGTGAGACTATGGGACGTCAAGACAGGTACCTGTAAGACCATGAGTGGTCACACAGATTATGTAAGATCTGTGGCTATATCCAGTGATTCAGAGTTCATCGTATCGGGAAGTGATGATAAGACGGTGAGACTATGGGAAGTCAAGACAGGTACCTGTAAGACCATGAGTGGTCACACAGATTATGTAAGATCTGTGGTTATATCCAGTGATTCAGAGTTCATCGTATCGGGAAGTGCAGATTATACGGTTAGACTATGGGACGTCAAGACAGGTACCTGTTAGACCATGAGTGGTCACAAAGATTGAGTATCATCAGTGGCTATATCCAGTGATTCAGAGTTCATCGTATCGGGAAGTGGAGATAAGACGGTGAGACTATGGGACGTCAAGACAGGTACCTGTAAGACCATGAGTGGTCACACAGATTATGTATCATCTGTGTCTATATCCAGTGATTCAGAGTTCATCGTATCGGGAAGTGGAGATAAGACGGTGAGACTATGGGACGTCAAGACAGGTAACTGTAAGACCATGAGTGTTAACAAAGATTGAGTATCATCAGTGTCTATATCCAGTGATTCAGAGTTCATCGTATCGGGAAGTGATGATAAGACGGTGAGACTATGGAACGTCAAGACAGTACCTGTAAGACCATGAGTGGTCACAAAGATTGAGTATCATCAATGGCTATATCCAGTGATTCAGAGTTCATCGTATCGGGAAGTAGAGATAAGACGGTGAGACTATGGGACGTCAAGACAGGTACCTGTAAGACCTTGAGTGGTCACACAGATTATGTAAGATCTGTGGTTATATCCAGTGATTCAGAGTTCATCGTATCGTGAAGTCATGATAATACGGTGAGACTATGGGACGTCAAGACAGGTACCTGTAAGACCATGAGTGGTCACACTAATTATGTATTATCTGTGGCTATGACCAGTGATTCAGAGTTCATCGTATCGGGAAGTTGAGATAATACGGTGAGACTATGGGACGTGAAAACAGGTACCTGTAAGACCTTGAGTGGTTACACTAGTTATGTAAATGCTGTGGCTATATCCAGTGATTCAGAGTTCATCGTATCGGGAAGTAGAGATAAGACGGTGAGACTATGGCACGTCAAGACAGGTACCTGTAAGACCATGAGTGGTCACACTAGTTATGTATCATCTGTGGCTATATCCAGTGATTCAGAGTTCATCGTATCGGGAAGTAGAGATAAGACGGTGAGACTATGGGACGTCAAGACAGGTACCTGTAAGACCATGAGTGGTCACACTAGTGTTGTATGATCTGTGGCTATATCCAGTGATTCAGAGTTCATCGTATCGGGAAGTGATGATAAGACGGTGAGACTATGGGACGTCAAGACAGGTACCTGTAAGACCATGAGTGGTCACACTATTAATGTATATGCTGTGGCTATATCCAGTAGCTTAGAGTTCATCGTATCGGGAAGTTATGATAATACGGTGAGACTATGGGACGTCAAGACAGGTACCTGTAAGACCATGAGTGGTCACACAGATTATGTAAGATCTGTGGTTATATCCAGTGATTCAGAGTTCATCGTATCGGGAAGTGCAGATTATACGGTGAGACTATGGGAAGTCAAGACAGGTACCTGTAAGACCATGAGTGGTCACACAGATTATGTAAATGCTGTGGCTATATCCAGTGATTCAGAGTTCATCGTATCGGGAAGTGATGATAAGACGGTGAGACTATGGGAAGTCAAGACAGGTACCTGTAAGACCATGAGTGGTCACACAGATTATGTAAGATCTGTGGTTATATCCAGTGATTCAGAGTTCATCGTATCGGGAAGTGCAGATTATACGGTGAGACTATGGGAAGTCAAGACAGGTACCTGTAAGACCATGAGTGGTCACACAGATTACGTAAATGCTGTGGCTATATCCAGTGATTCAGAGTTCATCGTATCGGGAAGTGGAGATAAGACGGTGAGACTATGGGACGTCAAGACAGGTACCTGTAAGACCATGAGTGGTCACACTAATTATGTATTATCTGTGGCTATATCCAGTGATTCAGAGTTCATCGTATCGGGAAGTTGAGATAATACGGTGAGACTATGGGACGTGAAAACAGGTACCTGTAAGACCTTGAGTGGTTACACTAGTTATGTAAATGCTGTGGCTATATCCAGTGATTCAGAGTTCATCGTATCGGGAAGTAGAGATAAGACGGTGAGACTATGGCACGTCAAGACAGGTACCTGTAAGACCATGAGTGGTCACACTAGTTATGTATCATCTGTGGCTATATCCAGTGATTCAGAGTTCATCGTATCGGGAAGTTATGATTAGACGGTGAGACTATGGCACGTCAAGACAGGTACCTGTAAGACCATGAGTGGTCACACTAGTTATGTATATGCTGTGGCTATATCCAGTGATTCAGAGTTCATCGTATCGTGAAGTGCAGATTAGACGGTGAGACTATGGGACGTCAAGACAGGTACCTGTGTGACCATGAGTGGTCACACAGATTATGTAAGATCTGTGGTTATATCCAGTGATTCAGAGTTCATCGTATCGGGAAGTTGAGATAATACGGTGAGACTATGGGACGTGAAAACAGGTACCTGTAAGACCATGAGTGGTCACACTATTAATGTATATGCTGTGGCTATATCCAGTGATTCAGAGTTCATCGTATCGGGAAGCGATGATAATACGGTGAGACTATGGGACGTCAAGACAGGTACCTGTAAGACCATGAGTGGTCACAAAGATTGAGTATCATCAGTGGCTATATCCAGTGATTCAGAGTTCATCGTATCGGGAAGTTATGATTAGACGGTGAGACTATGGGAAGTCAAGACAGGTACCTGTAAGACCATGAGTGGTCACACAGATTATGTAAGATCTGTGGTTATATCCAGTGATTCAGAGTTCATCGTATCGGGAAGTGCAGATTATACGTTAGACTATGGGACGTCAAGACAGGTACCTGTAAGACCATGAGTGGTCACAAAGATTGAGTATCATCAGTGGCTATATCCAGTGATTCAGAGTTCATCGTATCGGGAAGTGGAGATAAGACGGTGAGACTATGGGAAGTCAAGACAGGTACCTGTAAGACCATGAGTGGTCACACAGATTATGTAAGATCTGTGGTTATATCCAGTGATTCAGAGTTCATCGTATCGGGAAGTGCAGATTATACGGTTAGACTATGGGACGTCAAGACAGGTACCTGTTAGACCATGAGTGGTCACAAAGATTGAGTATCATCAGTGGCTATATCCAGTGATTCAGAGTTCATCGTATCGGGAAGTGGAGATAAGACGGTGAGACTATGGGACGTCAAGACAGGTACCTGTAAGACCATGAGTGGTCACACAGATTATGTATCATCTGTGTCTATATCCAGTGATTCAGAGTTCATCGTATCGGGAAGTGGAGATAAGACGGTGAGACTATGGGACGTCAAGACAGGTAACTGTAAGACCATGAGTGTTAACAAAGATTGAGTATCATCAGTGTCTATATCCAGTGATTCAGAGTTCATCGTATCGGGAAGTGATGATAAGACGGTGAGACTATGGAACGTCAAGACAGTACCTGTAAGACCATGAGTGGTCACAAAGATTGAGTATCATCAATGGCTATATCCAGTGATTCAGAGTTCATCGTATCGGGAAGTAGAGATAAGACGGTGAGACTATGGGACGTCAAGACAGGTACCTGTAAGACCTTGAGTGGTCACACAGATTATGTAAGATCTGTGGTTATATCCAGTGATTCAGAGTTCATCGTATCGTGAAGTCATGATAATACGGTGAGACTATGGGACGTCAAGACAGGTACCTGTAAGACCATGAGTGGTCACACTAATTATGTATTATCTGTGGCTATGACCAGTGATTCAGAGTTCATCGTATCGGGAAGTTGAGATAATACGGTGAGACTATGGGACGTGAAAACAGGTACCTGTAAGACCTTGAGTGGTTACACTAGTTATGTAAATGCTGTGGCTATATCCAGTGATTCAGAGTTCATCGTATCGGGAAGTAGAGATAAGACGGTGAGACTATGGGACGTCAAGACAGGTACCTGTAAGACCATGAGTGGTCACAAAGATTGAGTATCATCAATGGCTATATCCAGTGATTCAGAGTTCATCGTATCGTGAAGTAGAGATAAGACGGTGAGACTATGGGACGTCAAGACAGGTACCTGTAAGACCATGAGTGGTCACACTAGTGTTGTATGATCTGTGGCTATATCCAGTGATTCAGAGTTCATCGTATCGGGAAGTGATGATAAGACGGTGAGACTATGGGACGTCAAGACAGGTACCTGTAAGACCATGAGTGGTCACACTATTAATGTATATGCTGTGGCTATATCCAGTAGCTTAGAGTTCATCGTATCGGGAAGTTATGATAATACGGTGAGACTATGGGACGTCAAGACAGGTACCTGTAAGACCATGAGTGGTCACACAGATTATGTAAGATCTGTGGTTATATCCAGTGATTCAGAGTTCATCGTATCGGGAAGTGCAGATTATACGGTGAGACTATGGGAAGTCAAGACAGGTACCTGTAAGACCATGAGTGGTCACACAGATTATGTAAATGCTGTGGCTATATCCAGTGATTCAGAGTTCATCGTATCGGGAAGTGATGATAAGACGGTGAGACTATGGGAAGTCAAGACAGGTACCTGTAAGACCATGAGTGGTCACACAGATTATGTAAGATCTGTGGTTATATCCAGTGATTCAGAGTTCATCGTATCGGGAAGTGCAGATTATACGGTGAGACTATGGGAAGTCAAGACAGGTACCTGTAAGACCATGAGTGGTCACACAGATTACGTAAATGCTGTGGCTATATCCAGTGATTCAGAGTTCATCGTATCGGGAAGTGGAGATAAGACGGTGAGACTATGGGACGTCAAGACAGGTACCTGTAAGACCATGAGTGGTCACACTAATTATGTATTATCTGTGGCTATATCCAGTGATTCAGAGTTCATCGTATCGGGAAGTTGAGATAATACGGTGAGACTATGGGACGTGAAAACAGGTACCTGTAAGACCTTGAGTGGTTACACTAGTTATGTAAATGCTGTGGCTATATCCAGTGATTCAGAGTTCATCGTATCGGGAAGTAGAGATAAGACGGTGAGACTATGGCACGTCAAGACAGGTACCTGTAAGACCATGAGTGGTCACACTAGTTATGTATCATCTGTGGCTATATCCAGTGATTCAGAGTTCATCGTATCGGGAAGTTATGATTAGACGGTGAGACTATGGCACGTCAAGACAGGTACCTGTAAGACCATGAGTGGTCACACTAGTTATGTATATGCTGTGGCTATATCCAGTGATTCAGAGTTCATCGTATCGTGAAGTGCAGATTAGACGGTGAGACTATGGGACGTCAAGACAGGTACCTGTAAGACCATGAGTGGTCACACAGATTATGTAAGATCTGTGGTTATATCCAGTGATTCAGAGTTCATCGTATCGGGAAGTTGAGATAATACGGTGAGACTATGGGACGTGAAAACAGGTACCTGTAAGACCATGAGTGGTCACACTATTAATGTATATGCTGTGGCTATATCCAGTGATTCAGAGTTCATCGTATCGGGAAGCGATGATAATACGGTGAGACTATGGGACGTCAAGACAGGTACCTGTAAGACCATGAGTGGTCACAAAGATTGAGTATCATCAGTGGCTATATCAAGTGATTCAGAGTTCATCGTATCGGGAAGTGGAGATAAGACGGTGAGACTATGGGAAGTCAAGACAGGTACCTGTAAGACCATGAGTGGTCACACAGATTATGTAAGATCTGTGGTTATATCCAGTGATTCAGAGTTCATCGTATCGGGAAGTGCAGATTATACGTTAGACTATGGGACGTCAAGACAGGTACCTGTAAGACCATGAGTGGTCACACTAGTTATGTATCATCAGTGGCTATATCCAGTGATTCAGAGTTCATCGTATCGGGAAGTTATGATAAGACGGTGAGACTATGGGAAGTCAAGACAGGTACCTGTAAGACCATGAGTGGTCACACTAGTTGAGTATCATCTGTGGCTATATCCAGTGATTCAGAGTTCATTGTATCGGGAAGTTTAGATTATACGGTGAGACTATGGGACGTCAAGACAGGTACCTGTAAGACCATGAGTGGTCACACTAGTTATGTATCTGCTGTGGCCATATCCAGTGATTCAGAGTTCATCGTATCGGGAAGCGATGATAAGACGGTGAGACTATGGGACGTCAAGACAGGTACCTGTAAGACCATGAGTGGTCACACAGATTATGTAAGATCTGTGGTTATATCCAGTGATTCAGAGTTCATCGTATCGGGAAGTTATGATAATACGGTGAGACTATGGGACGTCAAGACAGGTACCTGTAAGACCATGAGTGGTCACACTAATTATGTATTATCTGTGGCTATATCCAGTGATTCAGAGTTCATCGTATCGGGAAGTTGAGATAATACGGTGAGACTATGGGACGTGAAAACAGGTACCTGTAAGACCTTGAGTGGTCACACAGATTATGTAAATGCTGTGGCTATATCCAGTGATTCAGAGTTCATCGTATCGTGAAGTAGAGATAAGACGGTGAGACTATGGGACGTCAAGACAGGTACCTGTAAGACCATGAGTGGTCACACAGATTATGTAAGATCTGTGGTTATATCCAGTGATTCAGAGTTCATTGTATCGGGAAGTTTAGATTATACGGTGAGACTATGGGACGTCAAGACAGGTAACTGTAAGACCATGAGTGTTAACAAAGATTGAGTATCATCAGTGGCTATATCCAGTGATTCAGAGTTCATTGTATCGGGAAGTTTAGATTATACGGTGAGACTATGGGACGTCAAGACAGGTAACTGTAAGACCATGAGTGGTCACACTTATTCTGTATATGCTGTGGCTATATCCAGTGATTCAGAGTTCATCGTATCGGGAAGTGATGATAAGACGGTGAGACTATGGGAAGTCAAGACAGGTACCTGTAAGACCATGAGTGTTAACAAAGATTGAGTATCATCAGTGTCTATATCCAGTGATTCAGAGTTCATCGTATCGGGAAGTAGAGATAAGACGGTGAGACTATGGGACGTCAAGACAGGTACCTGTAAGACCATGAGTGGTCACACTAGTTATGTATCATCTGTGGCTATATCCAGTGATTCAGAGTTCATCGTATCGGGAAGTTATGATTAGACGGTGAGACTATGGCACGTCAAGACAGGTACCTGTAAGACCATGAGTGGTCACACTAGTTATGTATATGCTGTGGCTATATCCAGTGATTCAGAGTTCATCGTATCGTGAAGTGCAGATTAGACGGTGAGACTATGGGAAGTCAAGACAGGTACCTGTAAGACCATGAGTGGTCACACAGATTATGTATCATCTGTGGCTATATCCAGTGATTCAGAGTTCATCGTATCGGGAAGTGATGATAAGACGGTGAGACTATGGGAAGTCAAGACAGGTACCTGTAAGACCATGAGTGGTCACACAGATTATGTAAGATCTGTGGTTATATCCAGTGATTCAGAGTTCATCGTATCGGGAAGTGCAGATTATACGGTTAGACTATGGGACGTCAAGACAGGTACCTGTTAGACCATGAGTGGTCACAAAGATTGAGTATCATCAGTGGCTATATCCAGTGATTCAGAGTTCATCGTATCGGGAAGTGGAGATAAGACGGTGAGACTATGGGACGTCAAGACAGGTACCTGTAAGACCATGAGTGGTCACACAGATTATGTATCATCTGTGTCTATATCCAGTGATTCAGAGTTCATCGTATCGGGAAGTGGAGATAAGACGGTGAGACTATGGGACGTCAAGACAGGTAACTGTAAGACCATGAGTGTTAACAAAGATTGAGTATCATCAGTGTCTATATCCAGTGATTCAGAGTTCATCGTATCGGGAAGTGATGATAAGACGGTGAGACTATGGAACGTCAAGACAGTACCTGTAAGACCATGAGTGGTCACAAAGATTGAGTATCATCAATGGCTATATCCAGTGATTCAGAGTTCATCGTATCGGGAAGTAGAGATAAGACGGTGAGACTATGGGACGTCAAGACAGGTACCTGTAAGACCATGAGTGGTTACACTAGTTATGTATATGCTGTGGCTATATCCAGTGATTCAGAGTTCATCGTATCGTGAAGTGCGGATTAGACGGTGAGACTATGGGACGTCAAGACAGGTACCTGTAAGACCATGAGTGGTCACACAGATTATGTAAGATCTGTGGTTATATCCAGTGATTCAGAGTTCATTGTATCGGGAAGTTTAGATTATACGGTGAGACTATGGGACGTCAAGACAGGTACCTGTAAGACCATGAGTGGTCACACTAGTAATGTATATGCTGTGGCTATATCCAGTGATTCAGAGTTCATCGTATCGGGAAGTGATGATAAGACGGTGAGACTATGGGAAGTCAAGACAGGTACCTGTAAGACCATGAGTGTTAACAAAGATTGAGTATCATCAGTGTCTATATCCAGTGATTCAGAGTTCATCGTATCGGGAAGTTATGATTAGACGGTGAGACTATGGCACGTCAAGACAGGTACCTGTAAGACCATGAGTGGTCACACTAGTTATGTATCATCTGTGGCTATATCCAGTGATTCAGAGTTCATCGTATCGGGAAGTTATGATTAGACGGTGAGACTATGGCACGTCAAGACAGGTACCTGTAAGACCATGAGTGGTCACACTAGTTATGTAAATGCTGTGGCTATATCCAGTGATTCAGAGTTCATCGTATCGGGAAGTGCAGATTATACGGTGAGACTATGGGAAGTCAAGACAGGTACCTGTAAGACCATGAGTGGTCACACAGATTATGTATCATCTGTGGCTATATCCAGTGATTCAGAGTTCATCGTATCGGGAAGTGGAGATAAGACGGTGAGACTATGGGAAGTCAAGACAGGTACCTGTAAGACCATGAGTGGTCACACAGATTATGTAAGATCTGTGGTTATATCCAGTGATTCAGAGTTCATCGTATCGGGAAGTGCAGATTATACGGTTAGACTATGGGACGTCAAGACAGGTACCTGTTAGACCATGAGTGGTCACAAAGATTGAGTATCATCAGTGGCTATATCCAGTGATTCAGAGTTCATCGTATCGGGAAGTGATGATAAGACGGTGAGACTATGGGAAGTCAAGACAGGTACCTGTAAGACCATGAGTGGTCACACAGATTATGTAAATGCTGTGGCTATATCCAGTGATTCAGAGTTCATCGTATCGTGAAGTGCAGATTAGACGGTGAGACTATGGGACGTCAAGACAGGTAACTGTAAGACCATGAGTGGTCACACAGATTATGTATCATCTGTGGCTATATCCAGTGATTCAGAGTTCATCGTATCGGGAAGTGCAGATTTTACGGTGAGACTATGGGAAGTCAAGACAGGTATCTTTAGCATTATGAGTATAGTGTGTCATTAGTAAAAAATTAATTTTGTTTTTGTTGAAAATAATTGAATTTTCAAATCTTCCATGACTATTTTTAAGCGTGATAGTTTGAAATTTTATAATTGCATTGTGTTTTTTGCCTACAAATCAATATTCAAATTTTATAATGACATTGCATATGAAATCCTTAGTTAAAAAAAAAAATTCGAACGATCCCTATTATAATTTTTGACTACTTCAATGCTTTACTTTCTTACTATGGTTATAAGTCATCACAAATCAATATTTAGACTTAAAGATTACAAGACTTTTTAGAGCAAATGAATTAACTGATTTTAATGGTATTGAGTCCAACACATTTTTTTATTGAGCGAAATATTATTGCTATTGTATTCACTTCTTATTTGCAACTTAACATTTAAATTCTCATGATTTCGTTGACTATAAATTTATCCAAGATTGGGGTTGTTTTTTTGATAATTTTCTACTAAGTATTATATTTAATTATAATTTAAAAAGAAGTGAATAAGATTAAAAATAACGATTACTCTTTAAATTTTTTAAATTATAGAATCTGAACACGAGAAACTTTTATTAAACTATTTTTTGGATAATTTTATAAATTCTAGTAACTTTATTAAAATGATGTTTACAATTAGTTTCTATTCATCTTTGATCTTATTAGTTTGATGCTTAGATTGTGGTTGTATCTTAAAATCAAAGAAAAAACTATTATCAATTGCCAAGTTACTTTGCTACGTTTTTTGTTCAAGCAAAAAGGATAATATTGCATATTAGAACCCATTAGCTTTGTATGGACGGCGTAAAAAAGAAGTTACTAAATTTTACTAGCTTAAAATTTAATCTTTTAAGCATTATCTTCACAAATTTTGGAAATGAAAAAGATAAAAAGCTAAGGAAAAACATAAAGATCTAAAAAATAATGCTTAAATAATGTTTAAACAAGCAAAGAATCTAATAAACCTTAAAATTCGTAATTAGATGAATTTTAACTTTAACTAACAACAGCAATTTGAAAATTGGCAAACTAACGTTTTTGATAAACATTCTAAAATAAGCAAGATAGATTTTAACTTCTCAAATAAAATTGATGGAATATTTAGAAATAAATCTTTTATCTTAAATTAGGAATTAAGTCATTTATAAAATATACCTCTTTTTACGTGATTTGAAATTAAAAAAATTATATCTTAGCTTGTAAATAATAAAGCTACAGTTAATGAAGGTCTAAAAGCTGAGCTTATTAAATATGGAGGTTAAGATTTCCATTAAATTATTACAAGTTTCATTAATAACATGCTTAGAACATTTAAAATACCTAATGCAATGAAAAAAATAAACATTCTTCCGATTTTCAAAAAGGGAAACAAAATTAATTGATGTAATTGACGACCTATCGCTTTATTGAACTGTCTACTTAAAATTTATGATAAAGCACTAACATAAAGAATTTAACATTATATTTATGAACGAAACATTTTGCATCCAGCCTAATTTGGATTTATTCGTAAACGCTCCACTATTTAGCAAATTTGAACAATTTAGTAAATTATAGACTTGCATCGTAGATGATCTCATAAAAAGTAATTAATTGCTACTTTAATAGATGGAGAAAAAATGTTTGATAGCATATCTAGAAAATTACTTTTTGGCCATCTTAGAAGACTTAGGTTACCTTTGGACCTAATATTGGCACTAGAATCTTTTTATGATAATGTTGATGCGAAGTTTATAATTTATGGATATCTTACAAGAACAACTAAATATAACAATGAAGTATTATAAGGAAGTAGTCATGCACCTGTACTTACAATTTTATACTATTATATTGCTATAAGATATTTAGAAGATAATCAGAAGAAATCAGGATTTCAAATCTTATCTAAAACTTTCGTAGTACGAGCCTTTGCTGACGACTTAATCCAATTGTCCTCTTCCTAGAAAAATGCCTAAAAAGTATTATAAGCTACATCTACAGTTTTTGATTGAGTAAAACTTACAATTAATGTAGATAAATGTGAAGTAATAGAATTCTGAAAAAAAATAAATGAAAAAAAAGATAACCTTCTATTACTCTAAAGTTCAATGGAATTTCAATTGCTTAAAAAGATGAAGTTAACTATTTAGGATATTAGTTAGGAATAAAATAAAATTAAAAATTACATTGTACAGCAGTAGCTATCAAACACAGAGTAGCTATTTAAAAAGTTACTGTAATACTTTCTAAATATGTTTTAGTATCCCCTCTCAGCTTCAAAATTCTTTATAGAACTTTTATTTTGCCTAAAGTTTAATATGGAAGTGATATTACTCCGTGAGCTACTATTTCTGGAATTAAAGGAATAAAAAGCAAGATAGCAAAATGTAAAGGTTTATTTCAAGATAGGTGTTTAGATCTTAAGAATTCACATTCAATGATTTATGCTTTATTGATCTAAGCTGGCTTCCTTTTACACATAAGGTAACTCCAAATTTAATGCACTTTTATTAAAAATTAATATAATACAGTAAAGAAAATCCTAACTTAGACACTGCTTTTTTATTAGAAAAATGCACTAAATTTAATTTACCATACTAGAAACATATAAAGAAATATATCGTATTGTATAATTTTGACATGTCACATGTTTAGAATAATATGGATTTTTATAAACTCACGGAATAAAAAATAAAACATAAATTCTTAATGGAATGTCTCTCTAGAAATACACTTATGCCAATAGCAAAAATAATTATAGACTAACTAGAAAATAATTAAAGTGTATTTCCTGAAAATACTTACACTAAATATAATAAACACTATATTAGAGAGACTATTTCCATCTATAGACTAAGAAATTTTTCTTTTAATTTTCAATAAGAACTCAGTAATCTCTACATTAACGTTAGATATAGCATTATTTGTTTATGTGGCTAAGACTTTGATGAAACTGATCATATTTTTGAATGCTAATACTATGCAGATATTATTGAGGAATTCGAAAGTCATAAAACTCTTAAAGAAAAAGACAAAAAGAAACTAATTCTTTATGACTAAAACTATATAAGCAAACATCTTCCAAAAAATCAAATTCCTAAAATAGACAAATTAATCAAAAATTTTAATTTCAAATTACTCAAAAAGCGTCTTGAAATGTTTAAACTACAAGATGAGTTGTTAGAAGAGCTTCTAGAGGGAAAAAAAGAAAAATTTAATCAAGAAAATAAATAAAAATATATGATAGTGAAAGAGCAAGAAGAAACTTGATTGGCATTTGCAAACTTTTATCTTTCAACATATTTTTAATATTTATAGTCTAAGCGATATCTATTGCAACTATGTCTCACTATTCTTAAATATTGAAAATATTATATTTAAATTAATTAATTAATAAATTGGAAATCATGCAGCTTAGATCATTAAGAGCTGTAATAGATGGACCTTTTTGCGCATAAAACGAAATCCTGGAGAATAATGAACTGCATTTTCTTAAACTACAATACTATATGTGTTAACGTATGTTAATGTTCAGAAGAAAATTACTCCTAAACTAAGAATCAACATTGGATGGATGAATATGTCAATTAACAAAGAGGAATAAGTATATATTTGAAACATAACTCAAGGAAGGTAATGGAGGCACTACAGCTCAATGACGAAATAAAAATACAAGAAAAATGAAAAGGAATAGATGGAAAATTAATGATAAAAAGCGATAAAGTTCCATAATGATGTAAATTCCATTACACGAATGTAGAATATGATCACCTGCAAAAAATTAGACTGAATTAATTGAACAATTCATACAAGGAATACCAAACTATCCAAGATTCAACAAACACAGAAAACAGGAAATATGATACTTATTTAGGCAACGGGCCAAATGTAATGGAGCAGCATAGGCAATGAAAGAAAAAAATCTAATAGAGAGTGAAGCATGCTAATTCTGCAATTATAGAAAGGAAGATGAGATCCGTATAATAGAAGATTGCAGATAATACAAAGAAGAAAGAGAATAGTTAATAGAAAATCTTGAGAACGTAAATATCAGTAATAACTAATAAAAATAAGCCTTCTTAAACTCAGGCTTGAAGAAATAGTGTGAGGAAATTACAAATTCGAAAATCTGATACGAACTCTACAAGTAATCAAAAGAAAAGAAATAGATTGTCACATTAAAAATTTTCTGCAAGATATATAAAAGAAAATAAAATGGGGTTATATTTAAAAAATTCTTCCTTATTAGAAAAAAACGGTAAAGACTATAGAGCAGGATCCAACGAGCATATTTGAATTTATAATCATTTATCAAGAGGACAAAAATAAAAATATTATTTAGCAACTTTATAACAATTCTAAGAAAATGTGGAAAGGAACTTGCGATACCCTCAGAAAAGACTAACAGATAGCTTAACTATCTAAAGACAAATGAAAGAGTTGGAAAAGTAATTGATAGAAATAGAATTCTACTGTTTTAAAAAGACCTAATGATGGAGATTGAATCTAACTATTCAGATTAGGGTATAATGAATCTATTGGAAGAAAAATTAGAATAAATGGAAGAAAATTTAGAAGATTCTGGTCTGATAAGATAATTTCCAAGAATACCCTTACTTTTGATTTTCTCTTAATTTATGATGAAACCACATAAATTAATTGATTGGTTAATTAATTCATTCATTCATAAACTCTTTCTTCAGCAATTATAGTTTTTTTTTTATTTTTTGATCTTAATCGCTTGTTCATTTCTACACTTATTTTTTAATTACTTTTAAACTTCGATTTTTTTTCGTTTCATTTATAGCTTTCTTATGTTGTCGATTTATATGCCTTTTATCATCTAAAACAGATTTAATTTTTTATTGTTTATTTCTTTTTCTTTTAAGATTTCTGATAATTTCCTTTTTCAATCATCATTTTTTCTGTTTTTTCTCTATTGTAGCCATTTGAGTTTATAATTTTTGCTTATTTTTTATTTTTTTGTGGTCTTATATTAATTTCTATCTGATTTGTTTGCATGCTTTAAGTGTTGTTGGTTTGATCTTATGAAGTACTTCAAAAAGCATTTAATTTTCTTTAATGGAAGTAAAGTTTTATTGTTATTTTTTTAATTTATTTATTTAAATAAATAAATTGGATTATAGAGCGCGTAGCACTCTCGTTGATGCGAAGCTCTTTAAATTAATTTTATTTAATGTTGAAAAAAAAATTAATGTCTCTCTGTCCTTGTTTTCTCTTCCTGCAGTACGTCCCTGTAGTTTTTCCTTCCAAAGCATAGGAATGCAATATGCAATTACGGGTACACTTCCCCGACCTATAATGAAGAAAGTTTCCTCCTGGCATTCAGAGTTCTTCAGCTTGTTACATCGTCTTTCTCTTGTCATTGATTTCTCTTTCTCCGATTTATCCTCCGTCTGCGCTTATTTTTTATTTGCCTTGCTGGACCTCCAAGCAACATCCGAAGGAAAGGGCTTTCCACCCTATTTAAATTTTAATAGTTAATATCTCGATTTTATTTAATTTAGTCAGTTATTAGTCTTTATAAATTCTTAATTTAGGTTAAACATGAATTAAACTATCTGTTTTTATTTATACTTTTTTTTTCAGTTGTAATTACTTCGACTTTTTGTGACATTTGGTTATTTTTTATGTTTTAAGCTTAGTCTCTGATATTAAAGTTTCGAATATTTAAGAAGTATTTCATTTTTTTCTGGTTCACTGGGAAGTTATTGTTAAGTTTAATAAGAATTTTTTTTTTAAAAGATGACGTGGTTATAAATATAGTATTTTCATTCTTATTCTTATAATATATAAGTTTTATAAATTTTTTTTGTGATTTTATAAAACATTTTTTGTTTAATTTATATATTTTTTTTAATCATTTCTCATCGAATATATATACAAATATTATTTTCATATATTAATTTATTTTTAATATGTTTTTGTCGATAGTTATAATTTGTTAAATTTCCATAATAATATTTATATTAAAAAAATGAATGTCGTCAGTTGTCAGGATAATCAATGAACATTTGGTGTAGTGTATACTGCATAACAAGTAATCTCTCACAATAAATTGTCACCACAAAAAACAGTGGACAAGTTAGGAAGAGATAACCCTAACTTTCTTAAGAATTCTCACAAGATGTAAAAACGTTTTACTTACGGTCATACTACAACTTAATAATTATTTTTTTCTAAATTTTTTTATTTAAGAAGACAAGTACATCTAAGTTAAGAGTCGAGAATAATCTTTATTAAGAATATTTCCCATTTATTGAAGGTGACATATCTCATTGGATTAATAAAATTATAACAAGAAACATGTAAACATTTTTCTTAATTTTAAATATTAATTACGAAAGTGCTGAGTGATAAAGAGGTGATTCGCAATATATAATAATTTTTATTTATTTTTCTTTCTTTTTTTATCTCTTTGTACTTAAATTAAATTAAAAATTTTATGGATAATGGAATGTTTCCTTAATAGGTCCATAACTTCCTGCATTACCTTTTACAGGGTCTCGGACTCGCCGGTGTCTCCACCCAAGTTCACTTCCGAGCTTTCCGAATGGTCTTGGAGTTATCTTTTTTCTTCAAAGCTAACCATCCGGGGAAGGATAAAAATTTGTAAGTTCTTTCCAAATTTTTTTATTTATTTACCAATTCCTCCTACACTTTTTATCATAAGTGGAATAAACTGCCGCATATATAACATTTTTTCTTGAAAATTTTTTCTGTCGTCATAGGTTATTCTTCTATTACCATTGAATCATTATTTTTTTTAGGTCTTATTACTCTAATTTTCCTAGTCTCTTTTTTTAATTCCGTTATTTATTAAAGTGCGTTTTCATACTTTAAGAAATCTGTTCCCATTTATTCATCAATTCTTACTATATCGCATTCTATTTCTCAATATCTGTTGTTAATATCATCTTTGGTCACAAATTCATTATGAGGTCTCTCGTCCTAGACATGATCTTATAAGTCTTATTGTAAACTTATGACGTAATGTTCGAGGTTCTCTACCTTATCAATGTAATCAAAAATGATTTAAACAAGAGACTTTTAATCTAAGTTCATAAATTGTTCAAAGGTGAATCTTTTTTTTTGAAATCTTGGATGGATATTATTTTTCTTCTGAGATTTTACAATATTATTTCTTTTTTGTCTTCGTTGGAGTTCGTTAGAGCTGGAAAGATTGATCTAAGGAGCTACGAGAAGCCTTTTAGTCGAGAAAGTCTTTGTTCCATTCCGCCATCTTTTTTATCATCTCTTTGTACTTAAGTCATTAAAATATTATAATTATATATTGGAATTTTTTTTTATGATATCATATTTCTTTATTTTTTTTTCTTAATTATAATATTTTTAGAATATTCTTATATTATATTTTAGAATTTGACTTTTAATTATTTACATTTTAGTTTTATATATTTCTTTAAGTTTTAATTTTTAATTTTTTTTAAATTCATAATACTAAAATATTTCGAGTATCTTATTAATATTTAAAATTCTATTTTAAAATTTTTAATTTTTTTACGTTAAATCTTTTTTTTAAATAATAATAATAATTTTTCAATTTTTATTTCAATATAATTAGTTTCTATATACTAAATTTTTTTTATCTTTATAAATGGATAGCAATCAATGTCCAAATTGTAAAGAGCAATTTGATTAAGACAAGCGAGTGTCTAAGCAATTACCATGTGGTTGTATATCATGTTTAAATTGTCTTAAAACAATTTATTAATTTACTTAAGAAATCAAATGCAAAGTACATCGTTAAGTCTATGACATAAATCCTGAAGAGTTACAAGGGTATCAAGTTTAAGAGCATGTTCATTAAGAAGTATAGCAGCAATAAGAAGAGATAATTGATCAAGTGCAAATCAATGAGTAGTTCAAGTGGTTATAGGACTAATATGATTAGAAATAGAATTAAGTTAATATGATAAAAAAGATAATATACGACAGCGATCAACTTATAAAACATATCTAGTCGTTATCGGTTCAGTAAGTATTTAAGACTTTAATCAATTCACTTTCTCTTAGTAACAGTAAAATAATGAATTTATTGAATTGTTTAGCTACTCTTCAAGCCACAAATCAAGTGTAATAGTAATAGGCCTTAGCGACGAGCTAGTAACAATAAAGTTAAGGATAAAATGGTTAAGTTCAAGAATAATTTTAACAAATATTGAGAGAGATAGAAAATTTTAAGAGAGAGTAGAACCAACAAATGGACATTTAAACATTAAGAAATAATATCTATGTATGTATGTTCAATCTATTTACATATTTAAGAGAAAATGACAATGGTTAGTACTTAACGTTAAATAAGGCAGACTAGTTAGTAGAAAAGTATTTCAAGCAATTCAAGGTGATAAGAGGATGTTTTTAAGTATCAAAACATGTTGTTTAATAATAAGGTTAGATAAGTGCCAAAAATAATGATCGTTAAATTAAATAAGAATCTTAAAATAATCAAAACCAAAATTAAGATTAAGTAATAGATTAATAATAGCAATAATAATAAATTCAAGTTAAAGATTCTTTAGTTAAGTTAGTTCTATCATAAAAAGAAAAATAAATAGTTTAAAACAGAGAGTTAGTCTAAGTAATAGAATAAAGATTAGTGAATCTTAAAAATGAGTTTAAGAATGAAAGCAAAGTAATTTAAGTATGTTAAGAGTAATAAAACTTGATCAAGTATGTAATATCTGATTTCTCAAACTTAACGTTCGAGAATTTAAATAAGTTCCTAAACTAGATAAAAGAAGAAAATTTCAATATATAAAATTTGAAAAACAATCCGTTAAACAAGCCAGGTTTGATTAACTAAATATAAATCCTATTATAATTACCATAAGTAGCTGACTAATAAATTCATGACAAGTTATATTAGATAATCTAGTTGTGTAGATCTCAACAAGGAGTATCATAAGTAGCTTCAAACGGTGTAACTTTATTGAATTTCATGAACTTCTAATTCACGAATTAAAACTACTCAAATACTGACTTTATTAACTCGGACATCTCTGATACTACCTTCACCTCCTGCAATTTCTCAAACTCCAACCTAACTACCGCCAACTTCCGCAATACCAAGTTTATCAACTGCGACCTCTCCAACGTCAACCTCTCATCCATAACTTCGGAACACCCTCACATATACACTGGACATACAAACTCTGTCACTTCAGTTGCCATCTCACCAAAAAATGAGTTCATCGTATCGGGAAGTTAAGATTATACGGTGAGACTATGGGACGTCAAGACAGGTACCTGTAAGACCATGAGTGGTCACACTAGTTATGTATTATCGGTGGCTATATCCAGTGATTCAGAGTTCATCGTATCGGGAAGTTAAGATTATACGGTGAGACTATGGGAAGTCAAGACAGGTACCTGTAAGACCATGAGTGGTCACACTAATTCTGTATGATCTGTGGCTATATCCAGTGATTCAGAGTTCATCGTATCGGGAAGTTAAGATAATACGGTGAGACTATGGGACGTCAAGACAGGTACCTGTAAGACCATGAGTGGTCACACTTATTATGTATATGCTGTGGCTATATCCAGTGATTCAGAGTTCATCGTATCGGGAAGTTATGATTATACGGTGAGACTATGGGACGTCAAGACAGGTACCTGTAAGACCATGAGTGGTCACACAGATTATGTAAGATGCTGTGGCTATATCCAGTGATTCAGAGTTCATCGTATCGGGAAGTTATGATTATACGGTGAGACTATGGAACTCTAAGACATAGTAATGTGCAAAGATCTTTTCGGGACATACTTCATATGTGGAATCAGTTATTTTTTCAATGGACAATAAGCTTATCTTATCTGGATCACATGACAAGACTATAAGAATATGAAACATCTCTACAGGATAGTGTATCTGTGTACTATTGGGTCATACAGACAAGGTGGGTAGTTTATCATTATCTAGGGACAACTAATGGTTGGTATCAAGTAATGGAGCTCGTTGAAATAACTAATCAAGTGATTACAACATTCGAAGATGGAACTTAGGAAGGATATTGAATGGAGAATAAACAACTAACTAATAATAGGTAAGTCCAAATTTAACGCACCATATTTAGTAGACTGACTGGAGCAAAGTATATGCTGACTATGGATTGCGATTTTAGAACTGTGTAATGGCTAATACTATAATGAGTGTGGAGGACAAGTAGAGATACATCAAGTGATCTTTATGAATTTAAACTATTTAATTTTATTACATTTAAGAATTTGAATTTTTCTAAGTCTTTATTCTAATTAAGTATGTTCTTACATTTAAAATTAATATTACAACTAAAGTTTAAAATTTGTAAAGTTCTTAATTTTTCCTAAGTCTTTTTTTTCTGATCTTAGTTATTTTTATTAATAATTTTTTTAATTTAATTTAAAAATCAAGTGTTAGAGTAACTAACAATTTTCAAGTGTTCGAAAATTTTTTTAGTTATGTACTAGAGCTAAAAAAGGGTTAAATATTCAAGCGTTAGGAAAAATTTTTGAGGTATGTACCAGAGTTAATAAATCTTAAATTTTTCTAGTGTTAGAAATTTTTTCGAAGTACGTACCAGAGCTAAAAATTCTAAATTTTTCAGAGTTAGAAAAATTTTTTGAGGTATGCACTAGAGTAAAAGTATTTAAATTTTTCCGCGTCAGGAAAATTTTTCGAAGTACGTACCAGAGCTAAAAATTCTAAATTTTTCAGAGTTAGAAAAAAATTTTGAGGTATGCACTAGAGTAAAAATATTTAAATTTTTCCGGCGTTAGGAAAATTTTTGAAGTATGTACTCAGCTAAATAATTTAAATTTTCAAGTGATAGGAAAATTTTTGAGTTATGTGCTAGAGCTAAAAATTTTTTAATTTTATATTATAGTCTTAGAAAAATTTTTGAGTTACGTGTAAGCGCAAAGTTTTTTTTTATAATTTGTTATAAAATTTAATTACGTTTGTTATAATTTTTAAGTTGCACAATGTGTTTTTACGATAGGAAAAAAGTACAATACTGCATTTAATGTGCAGCAGATTAAATTTGCATGAGTTAGAAGCCCTGAAAATGGCGAAAAATGCGAAAGCCTTTTTTTGCTCAGCGTTTTACACTATAGGGCTGAGTTGGGACGGAACAAGTTGGGGGATTTCGGGATTAGTAGAGGGTAAAAAGGAATAAATTTTTTTAAGAAAAAATTTTAAAATATAAAAGGATTTTGAAAAAAATGTGAATAAAAAAATTTGTGACTAAAATTTTTGATTTTAGTTTTTT